>JAQZBX010109934.1:0-10416 GCA_029593785.1 Cabassous unicinctus
GTTGCCCTGAATATTTTAAAATCTCCTGCTGCTGTAGTTGAAAGGGATGCCTTCATAGGTTAAGGGATACAGCTGCTGCTTTAGTAATATACAAAGACTTTGAATTTTCCCCAGGTAAACTATGTGATTAATGGTAACACTAAAATCAACAAATATGGAGGACCATGGTCACTAGTTACAAGTGTCGTTCATGAGAAGATCACAGAAAACTAAGATGAGCTGGGGAAAAGTTGTTTTTGTTTTTTATTTTTTTGCCAGTCAGTTCAGGCTTATGTCCTTGGGGCCAGAAGTTACTCAAAGTTTTCTGACTGCCTCTAAACGTGCATATCAATTTTTATGGTTGGGGGTTGAATCATATCCACAAAAAAACATATTCAACTTCTGGCCCATATTGATGGTCATATTGATGCAGATGCATTTGTAAACTGGACCTTTGAAAATGTGATTATTAGATAAAGTGTGGACTCATTTGTGAATCGTCATGGAAGATCTTATTTAGGTGAGTCCCAATTGAATCAGGTTGTGCCTTAATCTATATTATTGGAATCCTTAAAGGCAGAGGGAATTTACAAACTATCAGTAGAAGCCATAAGTCAGTGGAAATCAGAGGAGGAGACTCATGAAAGAGAGAGTGTGCTAGGTGAAAGTGGATTTCTGGAATGCAACAGAATCTCAGAGTAACCTAGTCTTGCCAATATCTTGATTTCAGACTTTTAGTGACATAAAACATGAGTCAATAAATTACTGTTTTTGATATATGCCCTATCAGCCTGGACAAACTAAGACATTTTCCTTCTCAAAACTCAAGGGTTCTCTTGACAAAGTAAACTGGGTGTCACTTACTTAATTTTTTAGGTCTATAGGAGTGGTGGCCAAATACCTTACATAGATTTTTAAATCTGTTCTCTTCTAGATTTAAGTCCTTCAGCTGAGGAAGATTCTTGAGAGTAGAAGAAAAAATTTGACACCAGACATCAGTGTACTCAAAAGTTTTCAAACTTTTAAAGAAATATAAAGTGGCAAATATCTTTGGATATCATTTCTATTGTGAGAGGGAAGCCTGACTTCAGTTGCCACTGTCAGCATTAGCCTCAAGGTGAAATATACCTGTTCCCCAATCTTTTCTTTCTAGAAGAAAATTCAGAATCAAGCTCACGTCACAGTTCCTGTCTGTGTTCAGGTTCTCTAGCCAAGTAAATTTAGGGATGTATTCAAGGCTGGGAAAGGCTGGGAGATGACCTCATGTCTGATAACTAGACCTTGGACTTGGGTAGACAGATGATAAAGAGTCAGGTCAGATGCATTGCTATGCAGACAAGAATGGTGGTTGGGAGAGGGATGGGACTGAAAAGTTTTCCTGAGATCTGACAGCCAGAAATGTCTTCATTAGCTCCAGTACAGACTTCCTCCAAGCAGGAGGGGGAAACTTGGCTATTGATGGGAACTATGTGAGCAGAGGGACTTATGAAGATGATTTTCCTACATTTTTTTCTAGGAGTTTTATGTTTGAATCTTTTATATTTAGATCTTTTTACCATTTTAAGTTAATTTTTGTATAAGTTTTAAGTTAGAGGTACTCTCTTTCTTTGGGATATTGATATCCAGTTCTCCCAGCACCACTTTTGAAATAGTCTGTTCTGTCCCAGCTGGGTGGGCTTGACAACCTTGTCAAAAATCACTTGACCATAGATGTGAGGGTCCATTTCTGATTTTTCTATTTCTTTCCATTGGTAAACCTGTCTATCCTTATTCCACTACCATGCTGTTTTTACAACCATAGCTAACTAATGTGCTCTAATGTCAGGAAGTGAGAGTCCTCCAAATTTGTTCTTCTTTCTAAAGCATTTTTTGGCTATTCATGGCCCCTTACCCTTTAAAAATAAATTTGGTCATTGTCTTTTCCATTTCTGCCTAAAAGACTGTTGGGGTAATGTTGATTTTGTAAATCATTTTTTGTAGAATTGACATCTTAATGATATTTAGTCCATGAACATGGAATGTACTTCCATTTTTTTATGTCTTCTTCAGTTTCTTTTAGCAATGATTTGTAGTTTTCTGAATATTAGTCCTTTATGTTCTTGCTTAAGTTTATTCCTAAGTATTTGCTTCTTTTAGTCACTATTACATATTGATATTTCTTTATAATTTCCTCCTTGATTGTTCATCAGTAGTGTATAGAAATGCTATTGATTTTTGCATATTAATCTTGTATCCCACCACTTTGCTGAGCTTGTGTATTAAAATAGTTTGTTAGTACCAAAAGAAGATGAATATAGATCTGCTATATGATCCAGTAATACTGTTACTAGGAATATATTCAGAACAGCAAGCAAGGATGAAAACTGACATTTGCACATTAATGTTCATAACAATATTCATACTTTCTAAAATAAGAAACCAACACAAATGTCCATCAACTAATGAATGGGTAAACAAATGTGGTATATACACAAAATTGAATACATATCAGCTGTAAATAAATGAAATCAGGATGCACCTAGAGGATATTATATTGAGTAAAATAAGTCAGTCACTAAAAGACAAATTTTTTATGGTCTCTCTAATATGAACTAAATATGATGAAGAAACATACAGAGGTAAACTCTAGAACATAGTTAACTAGGAAAGAGAAGGTTGTTTGAGAATGGGTGATGCTTAATATGCATATAGCATTATTAATAAGGTTAGTTGAAAATATTTGGAAATGGATAGAATTGAGAATAACACATTATCATGGCATAACACTGCTGATTTATAAATGTGATTGTGGGTGAAAGTGGTAGTATGTGGAAGTAAATGAAAAAGAAAGGAAACTAGACAATAATCTAGAGTGTGCATAACATAGTGATTTCTGTTGTGGATAAATAATTTGGTTAATAATATAAATATAGGAAAGCTCATCTTTTACAAAATGCTAATAATATGGAGATACATGGTAAAAATACATATATATGGATGATAATTAACAGTAATATTGCAATATTTTGCAGAAATGGCAAAAAGATTTTATTTCAATACTAAGTGACAATAGTAGTGGTGGATATGGAGGTATGGGAGTTTTCCTTTTGGAATAATGAAAAGCTTCTAAAATTGATTGAGTTGATGACAGCAAAACTCTGTAATGAAAATGGGAGTCATTGGGTGTATACATTTAATGGATTGTACAAAGCATGGGATTATATAACACAGAGAATCCATTGGTAGATGATTGACAGTGGTTAACAGGAAAAATATGAGAAAGTTTTCTTCTGAATGATAACAAATATATAAAACTAATATAGGGTAATCATTGTGTGGGTTGGGAGAAAATATACCAAATATAAGATATAAACTATACTTAGTAATATTTTGACTATGCTCTTTCTGATTCTGCACAACAGTGAACGTTGGTGGTGGTGAGCAGATGTATGGGAGCCTTGTATGATAATATACATGTTAGTTTTGCAATTTCACAAATTTTACCAGATACTTATTTTTATGTATATTCACATACAAATGATACATGTCAATAAATTTTTATTTACAAAATAAGAAGATTATCAACTCTAGAAGTTCCAATAATTGATTAAGTACAAATATGCTTTTTTTGCATCTTCACCAATGTGGCTTCCCTTTTTTTTTCATTCTCAGGAAATCATATTTTACACTAAGATATAAGATTAAATGCTGAACCGGAAGTGAACAGATTTCTTTGTGGATGCTGGAAAATATTCCTTAAACTCACTAAGTCTGTCAGTAAAAACAAATGATCGTACTTTAGTTTCTGTAGACAACTTAGTTCTTCCTAGGTTTCATTAATATATTTGCCATGTTATGCAGTAAAGTTTTATTCAATTGAGGCTGTTTCTCAGAAACAGGACAGGGATTGTTAAAAGAGAAGCAGTTACATGATGGCTAATAAAGCTTTTAAAGAGACAAGTTAGAAAGGCATGACTCTAAGCACCCCAAGAGTAGTAACTGAAAACAATTATAGCCATGAAACCATATGGTCCTCAGCCTTTTGCCTGTGTACATTATCATGGAGGGTCACCACAGAAACTGTGACCTTCCCTGCCTTAGACTGACATATTATGGTCCATTGAAGGGCTCAGCCATGGTCACATGGCCATTTCTCTATTTTGGAATGATTATTTTCTTAAGGAGCCCATGTTCTTAGGATGCAGGCATGAAGTCTTAATCAAGAGTGAATGACAAAGTGAACCTGTGTCTGTTCAGATTATATATGCTTCAAGATGATGATATCTACTTCCTGAGACATCATACCAAAAGTAATGAGTCTCTGCCCTACAAAAGGGTATTAAAGTATTTTCCCATGAACACTTTGAATTAGACCAAAATATGTTTAGAGAAAATTTTTATCCTCACATCTAACTTCTCTATGAGAGTTGACAAGTATCAGTAATAAGGAGGAATCCCAGAACCTGAATCCTTCCCTGATGTGAGACCACTACAGAGCCGAGCACTGGGGAGGGGTCCAAGAGATGCAGCAACCACATTTCTTAAAAGGAGACTATGACCAAGAAGTGCTTGTAGTTCTGGAGAATGACATTTTGCCTCCTAAAACATTCTGACAGGATGTAGTTCATGAGAATGTTAGCCACTTACCAGCTGTGTAAGCAGGGACTAGTTACTTATACCTTTAGTGACTCAGTTTCTGTAGCTATAAAAATTAATATCAATAGTATCTAATCATGTGGGTGAGGATTAAATAAATGAATGTAAATGAAGTATATAGAAGATAGCTTGGCATCTGATAAGTACAGCATATTTTTAGCAACTATATTACAGTTATTATGACAATGTTTGTAGGAGGAAAGAGACTCCAAAATGTCCACTACATAGTTTGTAAAGTCTTTGTTAAGAGGAAATGCTCCCAGGGAGAGAGAGTTTGGGTGTGACTCCCTACTAGCCTCTCTGCTGTCCATTCTAAATCTGATAATCTATCTTCAGTTTCCACCCACCCCAATCTAGCCCAACTTTCAAGCTCTATCTCAACCCTAACAGCGTCTACACTCAGCTGTGAAACCAGCCCCTGGGAAGTGGCCTGTTTCTCATACCCATTTTCTCCACACATTAACTGAGTTTTGCAATGAATTCTGAGCTCATTGCAGCTGTAGATGGGCCTGCCTTTGAGCTCTTGCATGGGAGGAATTCCTGAATAAGGGCATGTATGTTGG
Organism: Cabassous unicinctus; assembly: GCA_029593785.1. NCBI lineage: Eukaryota > Metazoa > Chordata > Mammalia > Cingulata > Chlamyphoridae > Cabassous > Cabassous unicinctus. The sequence continues at coordinate 5,178 of JAQZBX010109934.1, forward strand.
TCTCTTCCTCCATATTTCTGAGAATCATTCATACTGATATATATAGGTCTTTCTTCGTGATATTTAGCAGAACAAGATGGGTATTTCTGCATTATCTTTCCCTCTCTTTCTTCCTTAAACCAAATCTGTGTCAAGGAATTTTGTCATTTACTTTTTTTACAGGTTAGGAAAATTCATTTCAAATTCTTTATATAGAAGCTTCCCTTTATCAGAAAGAAAATTTTAATTTTTGTTAAGATATGCTCATCTCTGCTTGTTATTAAGGGTAAAGTACTTTGACCAAAGACAAAGGATGACTCTAACGACTCATGGATTGCAACAGAAACAAAAGAAATGACTTTCCCAGAATCAGACTTTCCCTTTCTTTTTGTGAAGTGTCACTCATATATGAGTCTATGGTGTCTGGGAAGGTTGTCAAATATTCCTAAACTAAAAGAAGGGAATGGGTTTTTACTTTATGGGGAAACATTAAGTATGCCAGGATAAGATGGACACATGGAGTGCCTGGCACATAGAGAATGATGTTTGTGCATATGCAGATAACGTACATGGAGAAACAATTGGAAAAAGTGTGAAAATGGAGCAGAAGAGAGAAAAGGGCTAAGAAATGACTAAGAAAGAGGTGAACACCACATACTACTGGCAGAAACAAATATTCTTAGAGTTACCAACTCTATTTTATTCTATTTTCCTGTACTACTTTTCCAAACCCTCAAACTTATTTTTGTAAAAGGACCTGTAAGGCTATCTGGTCCAAACTAAATCTATGCTTCTGATCACTGGGTTCCTCATAATTGTTTCATATTCCCAGAAGCAGAGAGAAAGCTGGCCCTGGGGTTCAATTGGTGAGGCAAGAAGTCAATCTTTGCTTCTTTCCCCATAAGATTTACCTCTATCAGAGTGAAACAAAACCCTTCACAGTCAAGCAAGAATTATTCAAGGTACACAGGCATGGCTTAATTCTTGGAGGACAATCTATTAATGAAATATAATATGTTAATAGATCAAGTTCCTGCTAACCAATGAATAAAAATAAGGGCGTGGGGTCTTTCTTTTTAGACTAATGAAATTGTTCTATAATTTTTTGAGATGATGCATGTACAATATTATGCTTATACTTAGAGCTATTGATTATGCACTTCAGATAGATTGTATGGCATGAGAGTATATCTCAATAATATTGCCTAATAAATAAATAAATAATTTTGTAAGAGTAGCTGGAAATAGCTGATATGTACCTCAGGGAAACAGAGACTGTGAGGTGAAGAATTTTCTTGTTTGTATTTTCATATATTATTATTGAAATATTGAAAATGCTCTAATAGTTATTGTTGTGATTAATGTACAACTACATGATTATATCAAGTAACACTGATTGTACACTTTCTATGAATTGTATGTTGTAGTACTATGTATGAATAAAATTTAAAAAAATAAAAAAAAATACCAGCCAAAAGAAAATCAGACAAAAGTTATGAGTTAAATATTTAATTCAAAGATTTTAAAATTGTCAAGAAATACATGAAAATGTACTAAATGCCGAGTTGCCAGTTGGTTTGCTGGAAAAACACGAATACATTGTCTCACAATTTGGGAGCCTAAAAGTCCAAAACCTAGGTACTACCAGATCATGCTTTCTCTAGGAATCTATAGCATTGTGGTGACAGCATTCCAGCAATTCTTGACATTTCTTGGTTCATAGAATGCATCTTTGCCTCCATCATATGGCAATCTCTCTTTCTCTTTTTCTGGATTCTCCTAACTTACTGCATCAGAATTTCCTCTGTTTATAAGGACTTCTGCCCTATTGGATTAAGGTCCACCCTGATTCAGTTCAGTCTCTTCCCCAATAAGATCTTGGTAGAACCTATTTTCAAAGGAATATACAGGTACAAGACCAAGGGTTAGGACTTGAACATGATTATATAAGGGAAATGGTAAAATCTACAGCATTAACTTATTACTAATCACTGAAATAAAACAAGATGCCATTCAATATTCAATAGCTAACATTTAGTGTTGATGAGCCCTGGGGCAGGGGATGATAAAGAGTCTTGTTAACCATTAGCAAAACTGTAAATGGTTTTGATAGTTTGTCAGTAACGACAATTATTCAAATAGCATTATAGATTGAATTCTGCACACACACCCCAATTTTTATTGGAGGTGTAATCTTCAGTACCTGAAAATATCACTTTATGTGGATGTAGGGTCAATATAGATAGAATTAGGCAAGTTAAAAAGAATTCTTATGATAGAGGATTCAAGATAGTGTCATAGTAGCTTAGGCACAGCACAACTATATTGCAAAATAGGGAAATAAGCATAGAATTAATCAGAAGGAACTGCTTTGGAGAACCTTGCAGGCCAGGATTGTGTCACATTAATCATCCAGAAGGGACTGGGGAAAGAAATGGAGAGGTCAAAGGGAAAACTGTGAATTGATAAGTCTATGGCTGGGAATGTCAACAATCCATCAACACCTGAGTGGAACAGCCTAAGTAGAATCTGAGGCTGAGTGGCCAGTGGAGAGGGGAAAGGATAGGTTCTTCTGCAGGAAGAGGGAGGGTGTGGTGGAAGGCTGAGTGAAGTTTCCATCCAGCAAATGTAACTACCATAATCCACTAGCTCAGATGAACTTGTAGATATTGAAGGATTCATCTCATGAAAGTGTTTCCCAAGGAGCACCGCTTGATGGGCAACTGAGAAAATGAAGAAAGACAGGCTGTTCTCTCCTGATCCATCCCAGGCACAATAGATCTAGTTGGGCTGCATTAGCAACTGCCTACCCCAGTTTTGACTAAATAAGCAATTTTAAAGTTTTAGAAAGTGTTAACATAAAAATCAAAGTAGAGCTGTGAAATAGAACCACTATACAAGAGAGAGACATTCATCAACACAGCAGAATCACTGACATAAACAAATGCCTATGTATCAAAATAAGGTAAGAACCCATAAAAAGAAACATGAAGATTTGGCCCAGTAAAAGGAAAAAGCCAAGAATATAGATGAGATTCATGAATTAAGACAACTAATAAATGATATTTACTCAATCCTCCTTACTCAATTGAAGGTGATGAAGAAAAATATGGCTAAAGAGATAAAGGATATTGACCTGAAACTGTGTGAGCATAAAGAAAAATTTGAAAGGCTGACAAAAGTAACAGAACTTATTGTAATTAAAGGTACAATGGATGAGATTAAAAGTACATTAGAGGCATATAAAAGGAGATTTGAAATGTTAGAGTTATGAGTACGTGAATTTGAAGACAGAATTTTTGACATTGAAAAGATAGGAAAAGAGACAGAAAAAAGAATGCAAAGAAATTGAGCAAGGTCTCAGAGAACTGAACGGAAACATGAAGAATGTAAATATACATATTATAGTTGTCCCAGAATGAGAAGAGTATGGAAAAGGGAAAGAAAGAATTTTTGTGGATATCCTGACTGAAACTTTTCCAACCCATATGAAATACATGAATATCAATATTCAAGAAACACCATATACCCAAACCAGAATAAACACTAATATACCTTCTCTGAGATATCTACTATTTAGATCATCAAAGACCAAAGATAAAGAGAGGATTTTAGGAGCAACATGAGAGAAGGAAAATATTACTTACAAGGGAGCCTTAATAAGACCAAGTGCCAATCTCTATACAGAAACCATGGAGGTGAGAAGGCAGTGGTATGATATATTTAATGTACAAGCTGAGAAAAACTTTCTGCCAAGAATTGTATATCTGGCAAAACTATCCTTTGGAAATGAAGATGAGTTTAAAGTCTTTACAGACAAACAAAAATTGAGAGTGGATGTGACCCATAGAACAAATCTACAAGAGATATTAAAGGGTGTGTCACAACCTGAAAGGAAAAGACAAGGGAGAGAGCCATGGAGAAGAATGTAGAAATGAAGAACATAAGTAAGAGAAATTTAAAGGTTTAAAATGTAGACAATATTGAGATATGACAACAGAAAGCCAATGGATAAATGGATGAAATACATAACACCATAACATTAACTAAATGTTAATGGATTGTAATCCCCAGTTAAAAGACAAAAACTGATAGAATGGATACAAAATAAACCATATATTTGTGGACTACTAAAGACTCAACTTAAATGAAAAACACAATCAGACTGAAAATAAAAGGTTGGACAATGTTAATCCAATCTAGCAGCAATCAAAATAGAGTGGATGTTCAATATTAATGTTGGATGAAATAGACTTAAATGGAGAATTTTTATAAGAGATGAAGTAGGATACTATATATTAATAAAAGGGTCAATTCCCCAAGAAAAACCAACTATAATAAATATTATGCATTTAACGTAAGTGCCCAAAAACATGAAACACACTCTGGCAAAACTGAAGGGAGAAACAAACCTCTTTAACATAACCATCGGAAGCATGAACACTCCATTCTCAGCATGAGAATGAATATCTGAACATAGGATAAATAAGGAAACTGAGACCTTGAATAATATGATAAATCATCTAATAGTTATAGAGCATTACACCCCAAAACAGCAAGATATATATTCTTCTCAAGTGGTCATGGATCTTTCTCCAGATAGACCGTATGTTGGACATAAGGCAGACCTCAATGAAGTTAAAAACTTTGAAATTATACAAGATACTTTCTCTAACCATAATGGAATGAAGAAGAAAAATAATAAAAGGCAGAAATTGGGATATTTCACATATATATGGAGATAAAACTGTTCTTTCTTTCATCAATTGAAAAACAATTTATTAAAGAATATAATTAATACATGAATATACATAAATAATAACTGAATACTAAAAGCTGTAAATTTACAAAAAGAAATATGCATAACATCATGGAGGGCTCCCATACATCACTTCATCACAAATACCTTGCATTACTGTGAAACAATAGTATCAAATTATTAAAGAACGTCTCCAAGTAATACTACTAATGATCGTTCATATCGTACATTTGTTTCCCCCCAACCCATGCTTTACTTTTGTTCATAAGCCATATAATTTATCTAAAGGGTATAATCAATGGCATTTGGTATAATCACAGAGTTGTACATTCACCACTTCAATCAATATTAGACCATTTTCTTTACTCCAAAAAATAAAAAATAAAAACAAAAAAACCCAAACTACTACAATACCAAATGTTGGTAGTACTACTTAAAAATCCTTTCATGTGCTTTCACCATTTCTACTCATTTCCAAACGTTCCAAACAAATTTTTACCA
>JAQZBX010109935.1:0-10416 GCA_029593785.1 Cabassous unicinctus
AAAAAAAAAAAAAAAAGCTGGAGTAGTTGCACTTATATCAAATGAAATAGACATTAAAAGCAAAGCTGTTAATAGAGACAAGGAAGGACATTATGTATTAATAAAGGGGCAATTTACCAGGAAGAAATAATAAACATAAATGTTTATGCACATAGCAAGGGTGCCCCAAATTACATGAGGCAAACACTGGGAAAACTGAAGAGAGAAATAGATGTCTCCACAATAATAGTTGAAGACTTCAATATATCACTCTCATCACTGGATAGAATATCTGGGCAGATTACCAATAAAGAAACAAAAAGCTTAAGTAATATGATTAATGAGGTAAGCCTATGATACATATAAAGAACAATGCAGCCCAAAACAGCAGGACATACACTCTTCTCAAGTGCTGATGGATCTTTCTCCAGGATAGACCAAATGTTGGGTCACAAAACAAATCTCAATAAATTTAACAAGATCAAAATTATACAACGCACTTTCTATGATCATAATGGAATAAAGCTGGAAATCAACAACAGGCAGAAAAAGGGAAAGTCCACAAATACATGGAGATTAAACAAAACACTCTCAAATAATCAGTGGGTAAAATAAGAAATTGCAAGAAAAATCAGTAAATATCTCAAAATGAATGAAAACAAAAACACAACATATCAGAACCTATGGGATTCAAAAAAGACAGGGCTGAGGGAAATGTGTAGCCCTCAATGCTTATGTTAAAAATGACCTAACTACACAGCTGGAGGAACTAGGAAAAAAAAACAGCAAACTATGCCCAAAGCAAGCAGAAGGAATGAAATAACAAAGATCAGAGCAGAAATAAATGAAATTGAGAAAAAATTAATGGAGAGAATTAACAAAACTGTAAGTTGGTTCTTTGAGAATATCAACAAGATCGACAAACCCTTAGCTAGACTGACAAAGAAAAAAAGAGAGAAGATATAAACAAATAAAATTAGAAATGAAAATGGGGACATTACTACTGACCCCACAGAAATAAAAGAGATCAAAAGAGGATACTATGAACAACTGTATACCAACAAACTAGACAACAGAAATGAAATGGACAAATTCCTAGGAACATACAAACAACCTACACTGACTCTAGAAGAAATGGAAGACCTCAACAAAAAAATCCCAAGTAAAGAGATTGAAACTGTCATCAAAAACCTCCCTAAAATGAAAAGCCCTGGATCAGATGTTTCACAGGTGAGTTCTACCAAGCATTCAATGATTTAATACCAATCTTACTCAAACTCTTCCCAAAAAATTGAATAAGAAGGAACACTATCAAACTCATTCTATGAGCCAATATCACCCTAATACCAAAGCCAGATACAGATATTACAGGAAAAGAAGATTACAGACCCATTTCCCTAATGAATATGAACATAAAAATCCTCAATAAAATACTAGCTAATCAAATACAACAATACATTAAAAGAATTATTCATCATGATCAAGTGGGTTTTATCCCAGGCATGCAAGGGTGGTTCAACACAGGAAAATCAATCAGTGCAATAATCACATTAATAAATTGAAGAAGAAAATCACGTGATCATTTTGATTGAGGCAGAAAAGGGATTTGAAAAAGCTCAGCATCCTTTCTGACAAAAACACTCCAAAAGATAAGAATTGAAGGAAATTTTCTCAACATGATAAAAGGCATATAAAAAACCCCATAGCTAACATTGTACTAAATGTTGAAAGCTTTCCCGTTGAGGATCAGGAACAAGACAAGGATGCCCACTATTACCACTGTTGTTCAATATAGTGCTAGATGTTCTAGCTACAGCAGTCAGGCAAGATAAAGAAATAAAAAGCATCCAAATTGGAAAGGAAGAAGTAAAACATTTACTATTCGTAGATGATATGATCCTATATCTAGCAAGTCCTGAAAAAAATCTACAACAAAGCTACTAGAGCTAATAAACGAGTTCAGCGGAATGGCAGGATATAAGATTAATATGCAAAAGTCAGTATTGGGAAACGGATGTGGCTCAAACGATTGGGCTCCCATCTACCATATAGGAGGTCCAGCGATTCCTGGGGCCTCCTGGGGAAAGGCAAGCTGGCCTGCACAGTGAGCTGGCCTGAGCGGCAAGCTGGCCCATGCGTAGTGCTGGCCCGCGCAGGAGAGCTGGCCCACACAGGAATGCTGGCCTGCGCAGAGAGCTGGCGCAGCAAGATGACGCAACAAAAAGAGACACAGAGGAAAGACAATAAGAGACACAGCAGACCAGGGAGCTGAGGTGGCGCAAGAGATTGAGCACCTCTCTACCACTCTGGACGGCCCCAGGATCGGTTTCCAGTGCTGCCTAAAGAGAAGACAAGCAGACACAGTAGAACACACAGAGAGCAGACAGCGAGCACAAAACAATGAGGGGGGAGAGAGAGAAATAAATAAATAAAATAAATTTTAAAAAAAATCAGAGTGTTTCTCTACACTAGTAATGAGCAATCTGAGGAGGAAGTCAGGAAAAAAATTCCATTTACAATAGTGACTAAAAGAATCAAATATTTGGGAATAAACTTAATTAAGGGAGTAAAGCACTTGCATTCAGAAAACTACAATGCATTACTAAAGAAATCAAAGATCTAAATAAATGGAGGAACATTCCATGCTCATGTATAGGAACACTAAATATAGTTAAGATGTCAATTCTACATAAATTGATATATATACAGCTTCAATGCAATTCCGATAAAAATTCTAACAGTCATTTTTAAAGAAATGGAAAACCCAATTATTAAAATTATTTGGAAGGGTAAGGGGCCACAAATAGAAACATCTTAAAAAGGAAGAACAAAGTTGGAGGACTGTCACTTCTAGCTATAGTGGTAAAAACAGCATGATATTGGCATAATGATATACCAATGGAACCTTACTGACTGTTCAGAAACAGCCCTTCACATCTATGCTCAAGTGATTTTTGACAAGTCTGTCAAGCCCACCCAGCTGGGTCGGAACAGTCTACTTGACAAATGGCTGAGGGAATTGGATATCCATAGCTAAAAGAAAGAATGAAGATCCCCATCTCACACCTTATACAAAAGTTAACTCAAAATGGATTAAAGACTTAAGTATAAAAGCTAGAGCCATAAGACTTCTAGAAGAAAATGCAGGGAAACATCTTTAAAACCTGGCAGTAGGTGGTGGTTTCTTAAACTTTACACCCAAAGCACACACAATGAAAGAAAAAATGGATAAATGGGACCTCCTCAAACTTAAACACTTTTGTGCTTCAAAGGACTTTGTCAAGAAGGTGAAAAGACAGTGCACTAATGGGAGAAAATATTTGGAAACCATATATCCAATAAGAGTTTGAGTTCCACACTATATAAAGAAATCATACAACTCAACAATAAAAGGGCAAGGGGGGCTTCCGGGAAAATGGCGTCGAGGTAGGTAGGCAGAGTCTGACTTTTTCACAAAAAGGAACAGAGAAGGGCAAGACCTGTCCCAGGGAGCTGCTTTGGATGTATATAGGATGAGAAGGTGCTCTGCATCATCCAGGAGGGAACTGGACAGATAAAGAAGGCCAAGGAAAACCATGGAAAAAGAAGAAATGGAAAGCAGCCAAAAGCTGGAAATCAATGGAACCCAGTGGAGAAAGGAGAAGACACCACCATGTACATGGCCATGTAACAGAATTCCTCCCTCCCACTGCTTATGAAATTGCTGTCATTATTTCATTTATCCATGTGCTATACTCATTATTCAGTTACTATTATGAATTTAAACAGAAATTATATTTTATATCAATTAATAAAGAATAAAATATTTTATTTTACCTACAAAAAAAAAAAAGAGCAAGGAATCTAATTTAAAAATGGGCAAAAGACTTAAATATACATTTTTCCAAAGAGGAAATACAAATGGTGAAAAAACACATGAAAAAATGTTCAATACTACTAGCTATTAGGGAAATGAAAATTAAAACTACAATGAGATATCAATCACACACCTCACAGAATGGTCATTTTTAAAAAACAAAAAACAGAAAACAAGTGCTGGTGAGGATGTGAAAAATAGGAATACTCTTTCACTGTTGGTAGGAATGTAGAATGGTGCAGCCTCTGTGAAAGACAGTTTGGTGGTTCCTCAGGAAGCTAAATATAGAACTGCTGTATGATCCAGCAATCCCTCTACTAGGAATATATCCAGAAGAACTGAAAACAAGAATGTGAACAGACATTTGTGCACCAATGTTCATAGTGGCATCATTCACAATTGCCAAAGATGGAAATCACCCAAGTGTCCATCAACCGATGAATGGATAAACAAAACGTGGTATATACATAGGATGGAATACTATGCAGCTGTAAGAAGAAATGAAATTGGGAGTCATGACAACATGGATGAACCTTGAGGAAATAAACCACATACAAAAGGACAAATCAAAGCACAAATATTGTATGGTCTCACTAACATGAACTAAATACGAAGAATAAACACACAGAGTTCAAATCTAGAGTATAGGTTACCAGGAGATAGGATGAAGGATGAAGGCTGAGAAGAGGTACTGAGGCTTAATGTATGCAGCATTTTTAATTAGCTTGACTGTAAAATTGTAGAAATGAATAGAGTTGATGGTAACACATTATTGTTAGTATAACTAACATGGCTGGTTTATAAATGGGATTGTGGCTGAAAGGGGAAGATAGGGAGTAAACGTCAATGGAAAGAAAGCTAGAGAATAATCTAGGGACTGAATAACATAGTGAACCCGGTGGATGAGGATTTTAGTAAATAGTACAAATACAAGAACATTCTATGAACTAGAATAAATGTACGTTGCTATTACAAAGTGGTAAGAATATGATGATGGATGAAAAAAAATTATAATTAATGCAACTATGACTATAGTTAACAGCAATATTGTAATATTATTGCATCAGTGTCAAAGAAGGTACTATATCAATGCTAAGGGTCAATAATATGGGGGTATGGGATTTTTTTCTTTTGGACTAAGGAAAACATTCAAAAATTTACTGAGGCAATGACTGCATAACTCTGTGATGAAAGTGAGAGCCACTGAGTGTACACTTTGGATGAATGGTACAAGGGATGGGACTGTTTAATACAGTGAACAATGTGGTGGATGACTGTGGTTAAAAGTATGAGAATGTTCTCTCATGAACTATAACAAATATACAATACTAATACACAGTGTTAATAATAGGGATGTGTATGGAAGAATATACCAAATGTAAGCTATGGATTATAGTTAGTAATATTTTGATGATGCTCTGTCATAATCGGTAACAAATATTCCACAACAATGCAAGGTGTTGGTTGTGGGGTGATGTATGGGAATTCTGCATGTTATGCATGATTGTTTTGCAAGCTCACAACTTCTCTAATAAAAAATATAATACCAAAAAGAAAAAGAAAAAACACATTTGAATAAAATAGAACAAAGGCAAAAAAATGAATAAGTATCCATACAAAAACTTGCACATGAAAATTCATAATAGCTAAAAATCTCGAATGTCCATCAATTGAGGAATGGATTAATAAAATGTGATATATCTATGTAACAGAATATTATTTAGCAATAAAAAGCATGAAGTACTGATACATAGTACAACTGGGATGAACCTTGGAAGCATTATGCTAACTGAAATAAGCCAGTTACAAACAACCACATATTGTATAATCTCACTTAAATGAAATATCTATAATAGGCAAATCTATGCAGACAGAGAATAGATAAGCAGTAATTGCCTGGGGTGAAGAGGGTTTGGGGCAAATGAAGAGTGCCTGCTAAGTATGGGGTTTCTTTTTGTGGTGATAATGTTCTAAAATTGAATATGGTGATGACTGCACAACATCAAAAAGTTGTTATAAAAAATGAATTGCCATTTGTTCAAAACAACAATGAAAACAACACAATTGTTTATGCCCAGGGAGTAGTGAAAAAAGAAACCTCTATGTTACATACTTATCTGCAAATAAAATAGTTTCAAAGTGAATATTTACATATCTTACCTGTTTGAATTTTAGTGATGACTAAATAGTACACTGGAAGTAAATCATACTGTTTTCAGATAATTCTCATCTGTAAAATTGCTCTATTTAATTCTAACCTGTTCCTGAAAATTGTTCAAAGACCACCTACACAAATAAAATAGTTCTAAGTAGCCATGAATTTTTTTTTAAGCTCACAGAAGTATCCCTGGAGGAAGTATTAGTGGCTTTCACTCAACTGCAAGCCATGAATTATTACAGACACATCCTAATTTTATTCCTTTTAAAGAAATGGATGTTTACTAACCCTGATCTTAATAAATACTAAAGTAATAGACCTGGATGTAAACTTGGGAGCCCTTGATTCCCTGATAGTGGGAGATTATATCAATAAGAAGGCAAGTGGTTTCATGCACGATGAGAACAAAATGTTTAACCCTAACGCTGCCAAGTAATTTGACGCAAAGGTAACTTGACTAGCTTACTCAAGGCAGTGTGGTATAGGGTAGAAAAATCAATATTGGTATGTCAGTATTTTGACCTTTTACTTCTAAGAATTTATCTTAAAGGAAAAAAATGATGGGTAAGCAGAAATATACAGCTACAAAAATCTTATCACAGTGTAGTTTATAGAACTGAACATTTTCAAACAAACTGCAAGGGGATAAACATGTAGTCATTAGAAAATTTTAGACACCATGGAAAATGTTTATTTCTCAGTGAAAAAAAGATAGTATAAAATAGAATGTTCGTATAAGTCTCTTTTGTGAAAAAAGACTATATGTTGTAGAAATACTGTGGAAAAAATAATATATGCAAAACTGTTAACTGTTATTTCTGTGTGGATTTTTATTAGTTGACCTTTTTGGCCTTTTTCACTCATTGGTTTTTCCTGTTCTTCTACATGGACATGTATAACTTAATTAAAAGCAAAAAGAGAATGAATACAGAATAGAATAAAATAGATTCTTTTTCTTGGTCTCCTAAGGGAGACTCAGTTAAAAATTGAGTCTTGAATCCTAGGTTCTGATACTGGCACTGTCACTCTAGTCATCCATCCACCCATCCATCCATCCATCCATCCATCCATCCATCCATCCATCCTGACTCTGTGGAGCACTGCTAGCTGAATTAATATCCACTGTCCAAGAGACTAAGTGAAAGACAGAATTATAAAATGAATAATTCTGATTCAATATAATAAACAGTATTACATAATCCTGTATAAAATATTATGGGATAACAGAAGCCAGACCATCTAAATGCTTAGAAAGATTAAGGAGGACTTATAGATAGAGTTTGGTATTAAAAATGAGCTGGAATTTGCCTATAGGAAAGTGAAAGAGAAACTTTTGGGCTGCTGGGACAGTTTATGCTAATTTCAGATTAAGAAAAAGCATGATGAGTTTAAGGAATGGTGAGTGGTTTGGTGTGGCTAGAGATAGTATTGACAGAAGGAGAGAAATGGCAAGAATGGAAACTAAAAAGGAATTAGAGAGTCAGGTCATTTCTTTCACAAAGAAGAGTTTATACTTAAGTTCTTATACTTAGGAACTGAGGAGTGACATGTTTATGTTTCAGAAAGATTGGTAGTCTGAAGTAAGGTTGAGGATATACAGCGATGAAGGGGAATGGGTAAGGAGACTAGAGTAGGAGGTCAAATAAAATGTTACTACAATCATTTAGGTAGGAGGCCTGAGGGTTAAGTGAAAACAGCTGTAGAACTAAGTCTGATTCATTCATAGACCCTTAGAATTTGGAGGGCAAACAGACATAAAAGATAACCTAACTTTTGTCTTATTGATGAGGAAACTAAAACACAGGACATAAAACGTGATCCAACCACGCTACAGCAGGAGAGCAAGAACCACAAGTCAAGCATTTTGACTGTGCAGGATGGAATACCTTTACCATGTTTTAGACTAGATCATCAATTAAATGCTGAGTTCTTTAAGGACAAAGACCATTTCTATTATTTCTTTAATTTCAACAATATCATGTCACTGCTGTAGAAATGAAAAAAGGTAAATCTTCATAAAAAATTCTAAAATATTTCTGTACTATTAAAGGTAAGAGTGACCTATATATCTCTCCATCATCAATTGCCTAGTAGTAGAAGTTTTGGCTGGGAGAATTATAAGCATAAATGTCAAGAAACTAGGGAAAAGAGTAGTGCAGATCAATTTGTATTGTGGCTATGCAATCCAATAAAATGCTAATTTCTACACTGCTGGGGTTTTAAGAGTAGGGAGGAAAAAAAAACCCAGTTAAGGCATTCCCATTACTACTAGACAAGGACTCATTCCAGCAATGATTAAATTTTTCTTCCTCAGGGATTCTGTGGCACAAAGAAGAGCCATAGGACACAATTCATATTTAGCAGTATAGAGATGGCACAATTATCTCTGCAAATCAGCAACAGGCAATCACATCGGTTCTTAAGGATAATAAATTTTCTGATTTAAAAGGTGGGCTATTAGACTGGGAAGATGGCAGAGGTGGCATACTTTCTGAATTTCCCAAACCCCCATAAAAACATTCAAAGAACTAGATTAACAAAAACGAAAACCCACAGACAATACATACACAAAACTAGGTGACAAGGTAGCCTCATGAAGCCCAAAATACAAATGGACAGCACAAACCAACATCAGCTACAATGCTTGTACAGGAAAAAGCATACAGACCCAACAGGGCATTGAATGGACCTGACAATCCTAAAATAACCAATGACACTTACTGGGAACCTGAGAAAACCAATCAAGAACAGTAATTGAACCAAATGCATGGGTCTGCGGTAGGGTGTAAAGGAGTTGGAGTAGTCCGGACTCCATGAACTCTCAAACCTAACCAGCCAAAACTCTTCCAGGTGTCAGAGTACCACAGTAAAGAGAAACTGTTAGAAGTATTGCTCTAAATTGACAGGGGCTTTATGGACATCTAAAAGAAAGTCCAGATAAAAACGGGGAAGAGAAACAAAGCTACAGAATTTTATGGTATATAAATTTTATCTCAATAGAACTGTTCAAAAAAAAGAGCCAGAGGTCTCAGAGGGTCACTATATTTTCAACACTTCACAAAAACAACAGAAGAGGGAGTGTTAAAGCTAGGAAGAAATTCTCTCCCGAAATCAAACAACTAATTTCAAGTGAAAATGAGCAATTTTAGAAAAGGGTCAAGACCAAACTCCATATAAAGTTATTTTAATATAAAGTATACTATTTTAAAAAGAGAAGATGCAGAGTAACATCCCTACAGATAATGGTAGCATGCTAAAAAGACATGCCCACAAAGGGATGGAAGCCATAATCAAGATACGAAACAAGATATGAAACAAGATCTAAAAAAACATTCAAGATATGAAATAAGATCTAAAAAAACAAATCAGATCAGGTCAGAAATGATGTGATAAAAATAAGAGAAAAACAATTTCAGAAATGGTGAATAAATGAGAAAAAACACAACTAAATAAATATAGTAGATATTTAAGAGAAATAGAAAGATTTGAAAAGTTTTAAAAACAAAAAAGAAATGAAAAGATCAAAGGGACTTAAGATGATGTGACAAACACAAAAGATAGGCAAACAATATTCAATATATATTAATTCATGTCCCTAGAGAACACCAAAGCAAAGAACTAAATACTAAAAATTATAATTCAAGAACATTTCCTTAAAATAAGAAATATATATATTTGAAACTACATACTGGAAAGAGACATCACCTATCTGGGAAAACTGGAATGACTCACATTGAATGGTAATCCAGTAAAATTATTGGATTTTAAAGGAACATTAAAAAAAAAAAAAAGTTTTGGTTATCCAGGCAAAAAGTCCAAATGACTTATAAGAGAAAGAAAATCAGACTGTCATCACACTTTCAATGGACTTTTCTAGCTTTCTGCCAAAAGAAAATAGAATATTTAAGACACTGAAAAAATATATATATAAATCAAGGGTTTTATATACATGAAAGCTGACTTTCAAATATAAGAGAAACACACTATTTTCAACTATAAGAATTTAGAGATTCTTATTTCCATGAACCTTTCCTGAGGAATCTACTAGAGTATGAATTTCAGAACACCAAAATGTCTGGAGAGGCAACAATATAAGAAATGGTGGTACACAATAAATATGTTTTTACTGTAAGGACTGAGGAGTACAAGGGAAAGAGTTTAGCATGTGATAGTTATATGCTCTAACAATGTAGATAATAAATACAACTACTAAAAACATGTGGGTGATTAGGGAAATGCAAATCAAAACTACAATGAGATATCATTTTACACCTATCAGAATGGCCACTATTAAAAAGACAGAGAACTACAAGTGTTGGAGAGGATGTGGAGAGATAGGAACACTTCTTCACTGTTGGTGGGAATGCAAAATGATACAACCACTATGGAGGACTGTTTGGCAGTTCCTAAAGAAGTTGAATAT
>JAQZBX010109936.1:0-10416 GCA_029593785.1 Cabassous unicinctus
GAATTCCTATACCTCACCTCAATCAACACCTTGAACTATTGTGGAACATGTGTTATTCTCTTCCCTTATTGTTTGTTGTGAAACTTTACATTTATCAAGATATGGAACTAATTAAATTCATAAAATCATATCTGGAAAACTATGATGCAAAATTTGATGGTTTTAAAACTTATTAAAATGCTTTTCTTTAATCAGAAGAATATGACTCCTTTCACAATTAAAAAAAACAACAACAACAACCAAACCTACAAGAAAATGGAGAAAGATAAATTTCCTCTTTTTCTCCCTTAAACAAAATTTCCTTTCCATGAAGAAATTATTAAATGTTTTTCTCTATTTTCTTTATATGTCAATTCACTATGGAGTTATGACATATAAGTTTATAAAACATATCTTGACATAACTGAGATCATACCTGTTTATTTTTACCTGCTTATTTTTTGATTAACCTATTCCTCACAAATTTTCCAATATAGTTACAGATATGTTTAGTACTTGCTGCTTCATATTTGCATATTACTCTCATTGGTTTCCTTTTTATTTTTTATTCTTTTTACTTTTATGATGGTTAGGCTAATGTGTCAACTCAGCTAGGTAATTGTGTCCAGGTGTTTGTTCAAGCAAGCACTGGACTAATTGTAATACAAGAACATTTATGGACTTCAGTCACCAGTGAGTTTACTGCGTGGATGGCTGATTATGTCTGCATCAATCAGGGAGATTGCACCAGCAATGGGTGATGCTTTTATCCAATCAGTTGAATGCCTTAATAGGAGAATTGATTTCAACATTCAGAGAGAACTTCCCAGCTCATTTTTGACAGCCAACTTCTCCCAGAAACTCATCAAAGACCTTTCATTGGACTTTCATTAGAGCCCCTGGTTTGCAGCCTGCCTGCAGAACTTGGACTTGTGCATCCCCACAGTTGTGTGAGAGACTTTTATAAAGTCTCATATTAATGACAGATATCTCCTGTTGATTCTGTTTCCCAAGAGAATCCTGACTAATACAGCTTTGTACCAGGAGTGGTTCTTGAGGAACAGAGTCTTAAACGTGGGATGTCTGAGGTGGTTCTGAGAGATTTGTAATTGGCTCTCTACTCAAATTGGACTCAATAGTACTAATGACTCCCTTTCCAATAATGAAGAGGTTGCTAACAGTCCATGGCATGAGCTGGCAATAGAGATACACAAAATAGCATCACTGGTCCCCCTACTTCCATGCTTATAAGAAGCAAGTTTCTGGGTGAGAGTGTTTTCAACACCTTAACAGAATTTTGTAGCATCAAAAGGTATATAATGATGTTGGCTGGCTCCTCCTAGACACTCTGGTGACAGATACAAAAGAAAGAGAAAAGTTAAAGTCTTCAAATTTGAAACTTAAATGGTGCATGAGCCATGTGAAAGTTGCTATGTGTGTCCTGAAAGAAAATCTTGTTTCCTGTACCACACATTTGAGATATCTGAGAATCAAACCCAGACTCTCATTGTATGAGTAGCAGAATTAGAGAGGAAACTAAAATCTTACCCCCATAGGGTTTCTGCAATTAAAGTGAAAGCATTGATTGGAAAGAAGTGGAACCCGAAGGATTGGGATGGAGACATATGGGATGATGATAATATTGGTGGGGACCTTGGAACCCAAATTCTGCTGAGAATTTACCAGATAAATCTGAAATGGCCTGCCCTTTGGAGAGCACACCTTGTCAACTTTGTATTATCCAGCCTCCAGCCTGCCCCAAGGAGGCCAGACTTCCTTCCAGCCCTGAGGCAGGTACCGGCAAACTCCAGCATGCAATGCCCAGCATCCAGCCTGCCCCAGAGAGTCTGGACCTCCTCACAGTAGTGAGGCAGGTATTAGCGAAACTCCAGCATGCACTGCCCAACTTCCAGTGGGCCCTGAGGAATCTTCCTTTGAACCCCTGCCTGAAGAGATTAACCCTGTCTTAGCAGAAGAAAATGCAAAGAATGCCCCGAGGTCAGTAGCTTGCAAGACATTTCTAATCCTTCTCCTTGCCCACCCCTACCACCCCTCTTGTCTTCAAGACCTATTACTAGACTAAAATCACAACAAGCCACCAAAGGTGAAATACAAACCGTGACCTATGAAGAAGTAAGCTACACTCTGAAAGAACTGCATGAGTTTCCCAACTTATATAGACAGATATCAGGGGAATATGTGTTGGAATGGAACTAAGTGTATGGTATAATGGTGGAAGGAATATAAAGTTGTATCTGGCTGAATTTATTGATATACACCTACTAAGCATAAATTCTGAATTCAATGCTGTAGCTCAAAGGGTTAGAAAGGGCTCTAACAGCTTGTTTGGGTAGCTGACTGAAACATGGACCAAAAAATGGCCTAGAATGTCTGAGGTAAAGGTGCTCAATTTGCCCTGGTATACAGTAGATGAGGGGATTGAAAGGTTTAGAGAGATCGGAATGCTAGAATGGATTTACCATTTGATACCTGCCCACCCACCCCAGGAATGTCCAGAGGACACACCTTTAACCAGGACTGTGAGGAATAAATTTGTAAGACTAACCTGATCTTCTCAGAAGAGCTCTGTGATTGCTCCTCTCTGTAATTCATATTACTGTAGGGAGGGCTGTAATGAAATTGGAATCCTTAAGCATTATGGGGATGATCAGGTCTTAGTCCGGTAAAAGTCAAATATCAGCAGTTAATCACCAAAGACAAAGTAGATGTGGCTACCACACACACACAAAAAAATGCAAATTCAAAGCAGCACTCAGAATAGTTTGAGTCCCATGGAGTTATGGCATTGGCTAATAGATCATGGAGTACCTAGAAGTGAAATACATGGGCAGTGTACTAAATGTCTTCTGGATCTGTATAAGCAGCAGTGTTCTAGGTCAAGTGAACAAATCCCTACCTCAAATTAGAGATGCAGAGAATTATGGCCCCATAATAAATTACCAGGCTTGAGACAGTTTACCGACCCAGAGCCCCTTGAATGAGGAGAAAGCCAGGTCCACTTGGGGAAGGATCCTGTTAAACTGCCAAAAATTTATACTGTTAATTTTCATCCCACCTTTCCCCAGGGAGACTTATGGCCTTTTGCCAGAGTAACTGTGCACTGAAGAAAAGGAAGTGATCAGATATCTTGGAGATTATTAGCCACTGGCTCAGAAGTGACATTAACTCCTGGAGGCCCAAAACATCACTGTTGTTCACCAGTCAGAGTAGGGGCTTATGGAGGTCAGATGGGGTTTTAGCTCAGGTCTGTCTCACAAGGGGTCTGGTGGGTGCCCAGACCCATTCTGTGGTTATTTCCCCAATTCCAGAATTCATAACTGGAATTGAAATACTCAGTAACTGGTAGAATCGCTGCATGGATCCCTGACTTGTGGAGTGAGGGCTCTTATAGTTGGGAAGGCCAAGTGGAAGCCTCTAGAACTGCCTCAGCCCAGCAAAATAGTAAATCAAAGGCAATACTGGATTCCTGGAGGGATTGCAGAGATTAGTGCCACCATCAAGGATTTGAAGGATGCAGGGTTGGTGAGTCCCACCACATCCCCATTCAACTCTCCTATTTGGCCTGTACAGAAAATAGATGGATATTAGAGGTTGAGAGTAGATTATCATGAACTTAACCAGGTGGTGACTCCAATTGCAGCAGCTGTCCCAAATGTGGTATCATTGCTTGAGCAAATCAACACTTCTCCTAGTAGCTGGGATGCAGCTGTGGATCTGAAAAATGTTTTTTTCTCAATTGCCATTAGTAGGGACCAACAGAAACAGTTTGTTTCAGCTGGAAAGACCAGCAGTAAAACCTCACTGTCCTGCTTCATGGGTATATCAACTCCCCAGCCCTATGTCATAATATTGTCCACAGGGATGTTGATCATCTCTCCCTCCCAAGAGACATCTCACTGGTCCATTATATTGATGATATGTTGATAGGACCTTCTGAGCAAGAAGTAGCAAAGACCCTAGATTTATTGGTAAGGCATTTGCATGAGAGAGGATGGGAGATAAATACAACGTCCTTGCACTTCAGTGAAATTTCTAGGTGTCCAGTGGTATGGGGCCTTTTGAGATATCCCTTCTAAAGCAAAGGATAAGCAGTTGCACCTGACCCCTCCTATGACCGAGAAAAGAGGCATAATGCTTATTTGACCTCTTCGGATTTTGGAGTCAATATATTCCTCATTGGGTGTGCTACTCTGACCCATTTCCTGAGTGCCCAGAAAAGCTGCTAGTTTTGGTTGGGGACTGGAATAAGAGGAGGCTGTTTGACAGGTCCAGGCTGCTAAGCAAGTGGCAATACCACTTGAACAATATGATGCAGCAGATTTAATTGTGCTGGAAGTTTCAGTGGCAAATAGAGATCCTGTCTGAAACCTTTGGCAGGACCCTTTAGGGGAATCACAATGTGGACCCTTTGGATTTTTGAGCAAAGCTTTGCCCTCCTCTGCAGATAAATATTCCCCTTATGAGAAGTAGCTTTGGGCTTGCTACAGGGCCTTAGTACAGAAAGAATGCTTAACCATGACCATCAAGTTACCATGAGACCTGAGTTTCCTATCATGAGCTGGGTATTGTCTGACACACCAAACCATAAAGTTGGACATGCCCAGCAGCACTCCATTATAAAGTGGAAGTGGTATATATGAGATAGGGCTTGAGCAGGTCCTGAAGGCACAAGTAAGTTACATGAGGAATTAGCCCAAATGCCCATGGCCACAACCCCTGCCATGTTACTTTCTCTTTCCCAGCCCACAGCTTTTGTCTCCTGGGGAGTTCCTTACAATAATTTGACAGAGGATGAGAAAACTCAGGCCTGTTTTACAGATGATTCTGCATGATATGCAGGTACCACATGACAGTGGCAGCTACAGCACTGCAGCCCTTTTCAGGGACATCCTTGAAGCATAGTGGTGAGGGAAAATCCTCTCAGTGGGCAGAACTTCGAGCAGTGCACCAGATGTTCATTTTGCTTGGAAAAAGAAATGGCCAGAGGTGTATTTGTACACTGATTCATGAGCTCTTGCCAATGGTTTGGATGGATGGACAGGGAATTGGAAGGAACATGATCAGAAAATTGGTGACAAGGAGGTCTGGGGAAGAGGTCTATGGGTAAAAAACCTGAACATATTTGTGTCCCACATGAATGATCACCAGAGGGTGACTTCAGCAGTGGAAGAGTTTAATAATCCAGTGGATATCTAATTCTCAGCCTCTCTCCCCAGCCACTCCTGACATTGCTCAATGGGCTTGTGAGCAAAGTGGTCACAGAGGTAGGGATGGAGGCTGTGCATGAGCTCAGCAACATGGACATCCCCTCACCAAGGCTGACTTGGCTACAGTCACTGCTGAATGCCCAATCTGCCAGCAGCACAGACCCACACTCAACCCCCAATATGACACCATTCCATGAGTTGACCAGCTTGCTACCTGGTGGGAGGTTGACTACATTGGGCCACTTCCACCATGGAAGGGGCAGTGATTTGTTTTAACTGGAATAGACACATACTCTGGATTTGGGTTTGCATTTCCGGCACACAATGCTTCTTCCAAAACTACCATCCGTGGACTTACCGAATGTCTTATCTACCACCATGGTATTCCAAACAACATTGCTTCTGATCAAAGAACCCATTTCACAACAAATGATATGTGGGAATGGGCACATGCCCATGGAATTCACTGGTCTTACCATGTTCCCCATCACCCTGAAGCAGCTGGATTAATAGAATTGTGGAATGGCCTTTTGAAGACTCAATTATGGCAGCAACTAGGTGGCAATACCTTACAGGACTGGGGCAATGCTCTCTAGGAGGCTGTGTATTCTCTAAATCAGCATCCTCTCTATGATGCTGTTTCTCCCATAACCAGAATTCATGGGTCCAGGAATCAAGGGATGGAAATGGGAGTGGCACCACTCACTATTATCCCTAGTGACACACTAGGAAAATTTTGATTCTTGTCCCTGCAAACAAGCCCTGATGGACTACAGGTTTTAGTCCCAAAAGGAGTAGTGCTGTTACCGGGGAACATAACAATGATTCCATTGAACTGGAAGTTAAGACTGCCACGTGGCCACTTTGGGGTCCTCTTACCTGTGGATCAACAGGCACAGAAGGGAATTACTGTATTGCCTGGGGTGATTGATCCTGACTATCAATGGGAAATAGGACTACATCTACATAATGGGGGTAAAGAAGAGTTTGCCTGGAAAGCAGGAGATCCTCTGGGGCATATTCTAGTATTGCCATGCCCTGTGATTAAAGTCAATGGAAAGTTGCAACAAACCAATTCAAGCAGGAATAACAATGCTCAGAATCTTCAAGAATGAAAGTTTGGGTCACCCCACCAGGTAAATAACCACGGCCAGCTGAAGAGCTTACTGAGGGTAACAGGAACATGGAATGGGTAGTGGAAGAAGGTAGTGATAAATATGAACTTCAACCACATGACCAGTTACAGAAATGAGGAGTGCAATAGTCATGAACCCTTCTTCCTAGTTTCATTATGAGTATGATTGTATATGTACACAAAATAAATTTCTTTCTTTTATTCCCTAATCTTTTCCCCTCTCATATGAAAATTTGTATCAATTTCACATCATAATATTTAAGGATGTCAAGTTTAAGAGTGAATATTATCCAAGGACTTGCACCCTATTCTGTGGGAAATTAATGTGTTTCCAATTGTATGCAGGGGAATTGAACATTATTAGATGGAAATATATATGTATTCTTGTCTGTTATTGTTTTGACTTAGAGACTAAGTATGGTTTAGGGTAATGTTTAGGTTGCCTAGTTGACAAGGGGTGGACTGTGATGGTTAGGCTAATGTTGCAACTCAGCCAGGTAAGTGTGTCCAGGTGTTTGTTCCAGCAAGCACTGGGCTAATTGTAATACAAAAGTATTTATGAACTTTGATCACCAGTGAGATCACTGCATGAATGGCTAATTAACTCTGCATCAATCAGGGAGATTTCATCAGCAAAGGGTGACACTTTTATCCAATCAGTTGAATGCTTTAAAAGGGGAAGTGATTTCAACATTCAGAGAGAATTTCCCAGCTCATTTTTGGACAGCCAACTTCTCCCAGAAACTAATCAAGAACCTTTCATCGGACTTTTATTGGAATCCCTGGTTTGCAGCCTGCCTGTGGAACCTGGACTTGTGCATCCCCACAGTTGGTCAGAGACTCTTTTAAAATCTCATATTATTGACAGATATCTCCTGTTGATTCTGTTTCCTGAGAGAACCCTGAGTAATACACCACACATGCCCAGAACAAGGCACATGCTCAGAAAATACCTGAGGATTTGTCAGATTTTGACTTTGAGGTGTTCTCTAGGCTCTGTGTGATGTTAAGTACTTAAGAGAACACCTGGCACACGGTCAATATACAATGGGTGGGAATAGTGGTTTTTTTCTTTTTCTTTTTGTTTGTTTTTACACTCATACAATTCAAGGACATTCATTCCATAACACAAGCTAAATAGAAAATAAATATAAGAAATGTCACTGGCCACACATGTCAAAGAATATTGCCCATGCCAAAATAATTTTGGAAAATCACTTAATAGACTACTACTGAATTTAACAATTAAAAAATTAGTAAATAATTGGGCCCAAGCACCAGAGACCTCTGGCATTGTGTGGGACTTGCAAAGCAAGTTGGAGTTTGAGTGGAAACCTGATGGGCAATGGCTTCAGCAAATCCTGCAGCTGCTGAAGGAGTCCCAGTACCCAGACACCACCATCCAGAGAGCCATGCAACAAAAACACAAGCAACTCAATGAATATCCATGTTTTAACAACTACCTGATTTTTTTCTTATAAAATTAACATCTGCAGATGAACCCATAAGATCATTGAGTGATCTCATCTTGAAGAATAATGTGAAAGCACATTTTCAAAAATTTCAAAATGGTGTAATAGACTTAATTAAACCTGAATGTTTGGTTAGTTCTATAAAATGTTAATGTCAGACAAAAAAACACAATATGCTAAGTGAAAGAGACCAGACACAAAGTACTACGAATTGTATGTACTTTGTTTATATAAAATGTAAATAACAATCAATTTATAAAGATGAAATTAGATTAGTGGTTATGTGGGGCTGGGGAAAGATTGCTAAGGGGCATAAAGTCTTTCTTTTTGGAGTAAAGAAATTGTTCTATACTAAAAGCTACATTTATATTCCATTATCTAAGGCCTTTACACAGTTCTCTAGAGATATAAATATACAAGGATATATGCCAATTAAACAAGTGACATGTATGAAGTGACATGTATGAAAGTGCCTCTTTTAAGGAGGCAGAAAAGTGTGATGCTTAAGCACATGGCCTCAGGACCAGACAGCTGGCTTCAGGGTTTGTTATTGCTTAAACTAGTAACTTTAAGCCCAGTCTACCTCAATTTCCTCATCTTTGAAATATGAGTAACATATTATCTAACTCATCAAGTTGGTGAGAAGTAAACACTGCCTTTCTGTCTCTGTAGTACATATTTATACTTATATATATGTAGTATGAATGGTAGTATTGCTAATACACCTTGAATTATTCTCATTTATACCATAAAATCAAAAGAAAATCAACTAAATATTCCCCTATGTGTGTGTATGTGCACATGTACACATACAAATGCTTACAGTGTACAGAATTTGATTTACCAATATAGGTAAGCATGGCTGTTTTCTATTATATCTTTAAAAATTCAATCACATTAAAAATTTTATGTGTCTTATATAGCCAAGTTTTGAAACCATAGATAAACAGCCTAAATGCTAAACAATTTGAAGTGGAAATTTCCTTTGCTTTTACGTGGATATAGGAAAATTCTACAGCATACCTTTCTTTCCATCTCTTTCACTTCTATTTAATATTGGATATTAATGACTACAAAATCTGTTCAGAAATAGAGGAAGCAAAACAAAAATCAATAAAAGGAGGAAGGAATAGAATATGGAATAAAATGAAGAAAATTCAGTGAATGGAAGGAAGTAAAGAAGGAGAGAGATAAGAACTCCATTTGACATTAGAAATGCAAGGAGTTAACTTCCTAAATCACTTCTGAGATACTCTTAAATATTAGGCATTTTGTTTAAACTTTCCAAATTTAACTTTCCTCACCCAAACATTTTTATGATAAACTCATTGCAGAATGGTGTGATAGTAACATGAAGAGATAATTTGAATAAAATATGAATATTTATAATTTATCTTTTCAGTTGTCTGTTTTCAGAATATTTCCAACTATTTTACTGAATTATACTATTTACAAGTATCTTCTATAATTTTACTTATAAAATCTGGCCATTCTAATTGGTATCAGTAAGATTATTGTCAAAAAAAAAAAAAGGTCATGAGGAGGTACTGAAAGATTGTATAGCAAATCTATCCACCTTGATAGATGAGTTCACACTAAGAGGATTTTGAAGTGTCTAGACTCTTTCTAATTATTTATGTTCTGCTATTGGCATGGAAATTTGGCAGGAATGGGATCATTATTGCAGACTCCTAGCTGCATGCTCCCATCTATTTCCTGCTCTGAAGCCTCTCTCTTATGTAAGCATATTATTCTTCCATTATTGCTCCCATACACTGAAAAATTTTCTAGCAGAAAATCAAGTGGTCTCTTGCATTGGCTGTGCCTGTCAGTTCTTCCTTCTCTTTTTCTTTACTATTGTAGACACATTCCTTTGGTTTCCATGGAAAAGTACCATTGCATAGTCATTTGTAAATCCCATTTCTAACTGATGAAAATGCTTGACCATGTCTGAGGTCTTTTGTTTTTGGTAATACACATTTCCATGGCATTTAGCCTATTGTTTTGTAGTAGAAATGAAATAACTGATTTTTTCCATTACCTCCCTCCTCTGTTATTCTTGTTCTACTAAAACATTGCACTTGACCATGTGTAACTTTCAAGTGTGTGAGACTTTATTATTGTAGTCATATTCTTCATCAACTTTGTCTTCTATGTACAATGTCACAGCCATTTTGAGAATCTGCTTTAGCAAGGAACAGCCAAAAACCTTCTCCACCTATTCATACCACCTTGTGGTGGTTATTTACTCATTGGGATCATGCTCTTCATGTATGCACAACCAAATGCCAACTCCTCAGTGGAGAAAAACTAATAGTGTCAGTGTTTTTATACCCTGGTTATCCTCATGTTACATCCCTTGATCTATATTCTGATGAACAGAGGCATTAAAGAACTTCTGAGGAGAATCATTCACAGCTATAGGCCTGAATTCTGACATTTCTTCTTGGGTTACAGCAGAACAGGAAATCTAAATTCTTGCATGTGTGGAAAGATAGAAATGTGCACATATTCAGTGGATGAGTTCACACTACTGTACATGTGTGTAAGGGCAAGCTTTAAGATAACGCTGATGTTGGCCTGTATCTTAAACACTATTTTC
>JAQZBX010109937.1:0-10415 GCA_029593785.1 Cabassous unicinctus
GGGGATAAATAAATAAATAAATAAATCTGAAAAAAAAAAAAAGTCTAACAGTTGTGCAATAAATATTTGCTGAATCAAGTCAACTTAAAGATGACACTGTAACCTCTATCATCAATATTGCTTGGTAATATTACAGTTGTGGCTGTGACAATGTAGCTAAGAAAAATTTGATAGTCTTTCTGGATTAGATAATGTGTGGTTCAGGTCTAAGAAATTACTTAAAAGATTTAGAAGTTGCTATTAATTTTCTCTATTTTTCAGCTTTCCCCAAATAAGTCTATATTGTAAAAGAGGTTAAATATAAAAATATTGTTGTAAACATTTTCCATTTCCATCAAAATCACTGTCAATTTTATAGTGGATTACCAATTTGTGTGTAATTCTATCTCAGAAGATTGAACCTGAGTGAAACACATTTTTGAATTTTGGTTTTCCTTTCTCTTTTATCTGGTTGCTTAAAGTGTTTTACTTCTATAAAAATTGTTAAAATATATATGGGAAATGGTGATTTACTTTTAAAGATATACATTGTGAGAAGTTAATGTATATTCTTACACTATAGATATTTAGATCTGTTGCTGTGATTCCATCCATAGACATAAATTCAAACCTCAGTAATAGGAAGTTAAAAAATAATTTTGAGTGAAAATGAATGAAATTTCTTCAGTCCAGCTTTATTATGTAAGACTTTTCTGAGGGTGCATTATATTATAGGACATATTTTTCTATTGAAAATGTTTGTGGGAGGTAAGGTTGCTCGTTAAATCTCAGAATGATAGTGAAAAGCTATTTTGAAAAGTCTGAAATACTGTTTGGTGATTACTATAGGTTGAAACTGACTAGTTTATTTTATTTGGTTTCCACAGAGACCATCACAGAGAGATAGAGAACAGAATATTAGAGCAGGTCAGGTATTATATCCTCTGGACAGAATTAAGGCAGATATAATAGGAAAGCAAATAGCAGAACTTACTCTATGCCCTTAAGAAAAATCATTACTCCCTGGAAAAGTTGCTGTAAACAAGTGCAAATTGCCATTAATATGCCATTAATAAATGCTAGAAGACCAGTTGATACCAATACTTTAGAGATCTGACAACCTAGGGTTAAAAAATATGGCTATCTTGGGAACACCTTGATTGTGGGATGTCTTTATGATGATCTGCTTGGCTTTACCATATAATGATGTTCATTTGTTATTTAACAAAGTTGTTATCACTCAGTTTCCCAATCATAATTTATCTCATATATATTTTACATTATATTAATTTTTCACATTATTTTATTTTTATTAGGTTTTGACAAAGGACTTAGCATTCTTTCCTGGAAAGTTTATAATTTAAAACTTGTAGTTGAAAATGTGTTAACAGACATAGCTAATACAGAATCTCACCATATGTATAAACAGCAGGGCTACTTTTTTCTTTGCCTGAAATTGTGAATCTACAAATTCCTGCCCATCAGTAAGAAAGGAAACATAGCAAACAATGTAAGTTTCTCTATGATGTTTCAAGATCTTTCTGTAAACTTTTTTCCTCCCAATCATTGATTTGATTTTTATTATTTATTAAAATGAGGACAACTCTCAAAAGGATGCTGTTATAATGAACAAACCAGAAAATACACAATGATATTTGATAAACTGCATCATATCACTCTAAAGTTAATCTTAAAGATCAATTTACAATTATCTCCTTGTGTGCAAATGTATAAGGGGGTTTGGTAAGACCCATAACATTGACATTATGAGAAGGAAGGTGCTGGGGTGGCAGATCTATGACAACAGCTCACTAACAGTGAAATAGTTCCACCAAACAGTGAAATAGTTCCACCAAATCTAAGACTTGTGATGGCTCTTTCCTCAAGGTGATACTCATCATGTTTTCATTTTCTATTTTGACCTTAATTCAATCATTCTTACTGTCACAGGAAGATTAGTGCTGGGACAATTGTTTCACAACTGGATGGTGTGATGGATAATTTTATATGTCAACTTGGCTAGGCTATGGAGCCCAACTGTTTGTTCAAACACTAGTCTAGATATTGCTGTGAAGGTATATTGTAGATGTCATTAACATCTAAAATTAGTTGATTTTAAGTAAAGGAGATTAATCTTGACAATGTGAATGGGCCTCATCCAATCAGTTGAAGGACTTAAAAGCAAAAACTGAGGTTTCTCAGAAGAAATTCTGCCTTCAAGACCAAAACATCAACTCCTGCCTGCATTTCCATCTTGCCCTACAGATTTCAATCTTGCCAGCCTCCACAATTGCATAATCCAATTCCTTAAAATAAATCTCTTCATATATATATATACACACATACACATACATACACATATATCCTATAGTCTCTTTTTCTCTAAAAAACTATGAATGATACAGGTAGCTATTTATATATGATCTTATTTCATATTTTATTATTATTTATGAATGTTTCAAGTACTTCCCACTACAGATGAAGGTGATGCATTGTGATAGAGGGGAAGGTTTAGACAAGGGAATGGTCGTGATGTGCCCTCCTATTCTGTGGCTTCCTAGCACTCCTCTCTGACCCTTGAATTTTATATCCTGTTCTGCTCTTACTAAAACATGGCTCTGGTTTTGCTACTGTCTAGCTCAAAACCCTTTAACAAATTCCCATCATCCATTGTCCCAGTCTACTTTTTAAATCTATTTCCCCATGATTCCCTTTCACATTTCCTTTCACCAAAACAAACTGCTTGCTGTGCCACACAGTCTTCAGACAACTCTGCTTCTTTTTCTTTCTTTATACCTTTGCTTGGTCATTCACTTAGCAACTATATATTGGGGATCTGCTCGATTCCAGGCACTGCTTTGTTCCTTCCATCAGGAATGACCACTTTCCTAATCTTCTCATATATGAATCCTATCTATTATTCAAAGCTCAGCTGAAGCATTTCATGATGCCTTTTTGATATACACTGATAACTCTACTCTTCTTTTTCTGAAATCTCATAACATATTATCATATTATCTGTATTTTTCTTACTAGAAGTCAAATCTTATTTTGTATTATCATAACTTATATAAGGCTTTTGGAGCCTCTATTAGATTATAGTCTCCTTGAAGACAAAGGCTATGTTTTAGTCCCTCTGCCTCCCCCATAATCCCTGTCATGCTAGTTTGTAGGTTCTTATATGCATTTGTGGAACAAATAGCTAAAATTAGATTTAAATCAGTTTAAATACAGACTGATTTCTATGTTGAGATATTAGGACAATATATTCACTTTGTGATGTTTTGTGGTCTTGGTATAGAAGCTTTCTAAACAATTAACCTTTACTTAATACTTATTTTATATTCCCATGAATTTTTATTTCCTTCTGGCTTCCCCTTACTTAAAATGTTTAGAGAAAAAGGAAAAACAGGACAAAACTCAATAGAAAATAATTAAATGTAAAACAAATCAGGTTTTGAACCTGAGTTCCCCAGACCTTTTGAGAGAGGAACTCCATGGATGGATTTTAGGGGGTCTGGGAACTCCATGAGACTAGATGCAAATCTTGTAGTTTTTATACAATTTTCAAATGGATCTTTTACACAAAATGCAAAACAAAAAAATCCCTATTCTAATTATTCTTCTTCATCCATCCACTTTATCCTAGCATTTCAAAGAATGTCATTATATATATATGAAAGGCTGTTTAAAACTCAACTTTACATATCAATTAATTTTAGAGATTAATATGGTTGGCAGGAAAACTCCATGCTGTGAAAACAGTAATTTAGCATGGATTGCTAAGAGAACATTCATTAGTAGGGTTTAGACAAGTAAATGTCATGTTCTTTTTTCCCCATATTAATGGGATAAAATACAACAATATGAAGATAACAAGTCCAAGGGCTGATGGACAATTATGAAAGAGCAAGCAATGTGTTCTGTAAATACTAACAAAATGAAAAATGCTGCCTTGCTTAATGGGCATGGCTTGGGGAAACAGAGAAAGCAATGACTAGACACAATGCTCTCGTTTCACTGAGTCTGTACTAATAACTGTACACTGTTATTCAGTGTCTTATGAAATTGTCAGTATAGCACACTTGATGGAGAACAGGACTCTGTACTTTAGGAAATAAGTGATCATTTCACCTCACTAATGTCAAAGTATTGATTTTCCATTGCCACCCAAATTAAAAATAAACAAAACCCCTCAGTTTAGCCCTCCACAACGTGGTAGCAAGCTGCATTTCTAATTTAATCTTTCCTAAGTTTCTTTTAATGGAGATTACTTGCAGGGCCTTGTGCTTTTCCAACTTCCTGCTTTTGCTCATCCTGTTGCTTCTTCCTTGCATGAAACTAACTAATTCAATTATTCATTCTACCACTTTTAATTGTGTCCTGTGCCAAGACTGAGGACTGTGGTTCAAGGATGAGTAAGTTACAGTCTTTGCCTTCATACAGCTAATAGTCTCACCCCACCATGTAAACAATTAAATAGAAAAAGGTAGTAGTAGATTCTCTATATATAGCTTGTCTAGCACATAGAGTGGTACATGTACAGTACAAGTATCCACATGGAAAAAAATAGGTCCTTACCTCAAAACCTATATAAGATGGACCTCAAGTTCCCTTCTGCAAAACCAACTTCCAAAATAGAGTATTGTTGGGGAGATTTGTAACCCAAGCATTTTATACCCAAACCACTATGTGTAAAGGACAATGGAAATTTGCACATGTGCAAAGGTTTGGAAAGCATTCTTACCTATGTGCCCTTCTTGAAAATATTATTTTAAGAAGTATTCTGGATGACCAAAAATTAATCAAAATTAGTAATAGAGAAATCTTAGAATAAATGGAGTTCTATTGGTGATCCCCCAAATCATTCAAGTGTGACATAGCTAGGGTTGTCAGATTTAGCAAATAAAAATATAGAACACTTGGCTAAATTCAAATTTCAGGTAAATAACAAATAATGTTTTAGGGTGAGATTGTTCCAAACATTATCCGTTGTTTGTCTGAAATTCAAAATTTAATTGGACATCTAATCTTCTATCTGGCAACCCTAAAAAGCAAAGAAAATACCTTTGAGCTTTAAAAGTTACAGTTTTTGAATTGCAATTGCAAGAGTCCAGGCTATTGAGTTTTAAAGGTCTAAGTGCTGCCATTGTAGGAGATTTGATAGGAAAGGATGTAGAACCAGATGGCATCCTTTCATTCACTAATAATTCTCCAGACTAAGCCAAGCAGGAGAGGTGTGAGTGACCTAGGATGGAGAGCTGGATCTGGTAGGACTATTCAGAGATGATCAGAGTTTGTTTCCAAAGACCTACTGAATGGAGCACAGGCAGTGGCCAGGCCCAGGGAGCCACGTGGGAGCAGCACCTGTGGACCAGTCCTCTTCTTTTGGTCAGCATGATTTATCTTTTAGCAGTGGAAAATATTAACTGGCTCCCCATTGCTGATGGGAAAGGACATTCCCCATCCTTAGACACAGTCAAATGGGCTGCCTGCCCCCAGGTCCGGTGCCTCAGAGAACTAGCACTTTGAGCGCTTTTCACAAAATGTTCTATGTTTCTCCTGGTTCTTGAGACAGGGGCTGGCAGTGCCTTCCCGACACCGTGGTACACCCTGAGCGCTCATCTGTTTACCTCGGTCCAGGTTGCCGAAAGCTCTTTCCTTCAATGCTTTTTACTTCCTCCTGTGGTTCCTGGGACCAGCTAAGACCTGGAGAGGCGTCCAGGCCAAGATTAGGTGACTTATGGCCTGCATATAGGTTCTTCGACCCCATGCATTGGGTCAATCAGATGTCCCTAGAGCCCTAGTACTCTCGCCTATGGGGTCACCTCAGGCTGGTGTCTGGGCCTGGACAGTTTAGTGAACAGATCCCTCTCTGACTGGAGCAGTGTTTTTTCTCAAATAGCTGATAGCACCAGAATGGTGTTGATGTACAGATTATGTGTGATTCACTCATGTGGACAATGGACCTGTTCAGGGCTCTAGACTACTGACTAACCCTGGGGCTTGAATCTCTTGTGTGGGCACATGTGGCTCCTACAGAGGTGTTACCTCCTGTTCACTGCACCCGAGGTGGATGGCGGTGGCTGCAGGGGACCCCTGCTGGCACCCAAAACAGTCATCCAACCCCTCTGTAGGCTCCTTCAGGCATCAGGAAGTCCTCTGGGTAGCCCATAAGCTTAGAGAACTTTGGAGGCCATTGCTCTGCAGCACCAAATGGCCCTATTGATTAATGATCTCTCTTGCCTCCCCAGACTGCCTCCTGGTTAGTCTTGGGCCATGTCAGAAGAGGGAGAGCCATTTCTGGCCCCAATGGGACTATCTTCTCTTTCTGCCCATGACCCCACCACTGGTGGTGGTGAGTGGAAGGCAGGAGTGCCATCAACATGGAAAGAGATCACATCCTAGGAATGCAGTGATTATGGCCTAAAGAGTTCAAGAAAAGGCACTGTTGAAAGATGTGTTGGTTCTATGCTATAAACTTTCAAAGGGCAAATTTAACATGACCTGAAAAGGAATTATCATTCACACTCTCCTGCATACTCTAACACTAGTATTTGTCGTCACTGTCAATAAAGCATAAGGTCACCCACTGAGAGACACTGGACCACCAGCATTCTTTGGTGGCACCATGGGTGATGCAGCTTCCGGGGTAATGTAATCAGCATTAAAGAACTGGTGGGGGAACTGCAGAGGAAGAAGATCTATATTGCTTCAATATGAAAATGTTCTGAAGAGCTGTGGCTGAGGGAGATAGGAAATTAGCCAAGAACAACACATCTGGTAATAAAAAACATGAAGAGAAAATTTCTGGACCTCTTCAAGGAAGAGATAGTGCCTAGACACTGGGAGGAATCTTCTGATTATACAATAAAAATATCAAGTACCTCATATTCACCCCTTATACTAAATCATCATTAATCACTAGACATCATATAGAATCCTGAATGTCTTATCACGTTATTTAATGCAATTGTTTATATAGATAGGAGCCCTGCACCCTTTAGGGGACATCCGCCCAGAACCAACACTTTCTCTATGGATTGTTCAGCAGTAATGATGCTCATCTGTGCCTGGAGGCTTTTCAGTGCCCAGATGCTTGCAGGGGACAATACCCCTTTCCAATCTCCCAAGACACAGGGATGGCCATGGAAACCTAGAAGGTAGTGGGTGTATGGGAAG
Source organism: Cabassous unicinctus (assembly GCA_029593785.1). Taxonomy (NCBI): domain Eukaryota; kingdom Metazoa; phylum Chordata; class Mammalia; order Cingulata; family Chlamyphoridae; genus Cabassous; species Cabassous unicinctus. The sequence continues at coordinate 7,162 of JAQZBX010109937.1, forward strand.
GTTCCCCTGTGTGAAACTAAATCAAAACAAATCAAACCAGCTGGTAATCCCCATCAGAGCAAGAACACCCTTGTTTCAACAATCATAAAGATTGAAAAAGGTGTGGGAGGTGGGGCATATGGGAATCCCTATATTTTTTTGTGTAACATTTATGTAATCTAAGTATCTTTTTAAAAAAATAAAAAAAATTTATTAAAAAAAAGTTTGAAAAAGGTTTTCTGAAAAGCTTCAAAGTAAATTAAATTATACAACAAAGTCTACACAGAAGATGACATTAAATTAAGTAGCTAGAAAGCATTAACAAGAAGATAGGATTATATGGTGTTAAAGAATTTTATTTTAAATTTTATGTGTGATGATATTGTGAATGTGTGCATGCAGTGTTTGTATTTTAAGTCCATATACACTAGAGACAAAAATGAAATATGTTATATAATATTTCCTTTAAAATACTTGAGGCATGGGGAAGAATAGGAGGTGATAGATTAAGAAAATATTGACAAAACTGATAGTTGTGGAAGCTGGGTGATGGATATCTGGGGGATTCAATATACTACCCTCTCTCCTTGCATGCTTAAATTTTGAAATTAAAAAAAAAAGAAAGAAAGATAAAGGTTTCAAGCAAGCCAATTGACGTAGGATAGTATGAAGCATAGGGAAGTCACTCTACAAATATTTACTGAATCAATGCACCTCTCCTTCCTCTCCTTTAAATTCTTATAGCTTCCGTGCTACTCTGGATAGGTGATATATACTGTGCTTTTTAATTAGTAACTGGGTTGTAAGCTCTACTTAATGTTTTTATTTATTGGTATTTTTTTCTTTTATCTCTTCCAAGGCCTAGCTCATGATTTTTCACATCTTTTTTACACTGTATACTCAGCACAGTGTCTTACCTATGGCAGTTCTCAATAAATATTTATTAAGTTAATAATACTTACTTAATGCATATCTGTTTAATTGAAAGGGATAACTACATAACAAATGACACTTAGTAAATTCTTAGATTTTGTTCTTGATAACTGTTTCTCCACTGGGAGAATGATAAGGAAATATAAATATATATATATATATTTTTCCCCCCTTACAATCTAGCACGTTTATTACCACACATAAATTTCTGAGAACACAAGTAGCGTTGGGGATACTTTTACTAGATCAAGGATTATTCTCACCCCTTCTTTTTCCTTGGGGAAAGACTGATTTAGACTTCTGTGCAGCTAGTGTTTAGACTTATTTTCTTGTTCTATTATCTTTCCCAAGGTCTTTCTACTTAGAATCTTTGAAAATGCAGGTGTGTAAATAGAATTGTTTTCAATTAAGGGAACCTTGCCCTTAGCAAACCTCTAAACAGTTGTGTTCTGCACCTGCAGTAATAAAATTCAGGAGAGATAATGTACTGAATTTTAATCAAGTTTCCTTGTTATATATTCACTGTTTAAAAACATTCCCTTTATTGTGGAGTTGTTAGTAAAAGAGTGGCATTGCCAATTAAGCCACTGAATGAGCCAGGGAGTGATTTTTACACTGGGGAATGATTAGAGTCTCATGCAAAAATAGCAGACTCAGGTTAAAGTGAAAAAGTCTGGTAAATTAGCTGGATGAAAGCTGATCCCACTAGAAATACTTCAATTGTGTGTGTGTGTGTACATATTTTAAAATTTGTAGATGACGTTGGGTTTTTATCCATATACACACACAAAAGATATCATTTAGCTAACAGCTATGCATATTAACAATTTGATTACATCAGTATATTTAATAAAATTGACCACCAAAGACAGTGAAACAACTCTCTGCTTAACAGCATACCAAGAGCTTTTTACTTTCTTTGTTTTTTTTTAAAGTTGACTTTTTAAAAACATGAGTCTGACATTTAACATGTTTTTATATTTATATTTATTTATCTGAATATATCCAGTGTTTATCTAATAGAGATTATTTCAGTTATTATTTGAAGAGAATTACAAGAGGAGAAAAGACGTTATATTTATTAGCCATTTATTTTTACTGTGTATTTTAATATGACCATCACCTTTTTTGCTATGTTTTTCAAAGAGTGCGAATATTTTCTTTATATTAGTATATGGAGTTCTCTAACAATTTTCTGAAAGGTGGAGAATATATGAAGATGGAAGAACTTCTGCTGTTCTTTATACTCATTTAAAAGTGATTTTAAAAGCTAGAATTTAGTGATTTAAAAAGCTGGTATACAGTGAATTTTGATTACATGTATGTTAGAATTTTCAGATTTAGCATAGCGTAGTGTGGGATTTCCCAGACTTGTCTCTTCATAAGAATCCAGATTCTTGGATCCACCCCAAGCTATAATGTATCAGAGTTTCCAGGGGAAAGAGACCTAGGCCTCTGTAGGTTTAACAAGCATTCCAGGTGATTCTTATCCTCAAGCCAATTTAATAAACATTGGGGCACTGATATAAGCAAGTGTTTTGGATTAGAATATCTGAGAATCTTCACTTTTTTGTTGTTTATAATTAAAAATATATATATTTTTCTAAAAGATACTTAGATTACATAAAATGTTACATAACAAATATAAGGGATTCCCATATGCCCCACTCCCCACACCTCCCACTTTTCCCCACATTAACAACTTCTTTCATTAGTGTGCTACATTCACTGCATTTGATGAACACATTTTGGAGCATTGCCACTAAGGATGGATTATAGTTTACATTGTAGTTTACACTCTTTCCCACTCACTTCTGTAGGTTATGACAGGATATATAATGGCCTGTATCTGTCATTGCAGTGTCATTCAGGACAATTGCAAGTCCCGAAAGTGCCCCCATATTACACCTCTTTTTCCCTCCCTCTCCCTGCCTTTAGCACCTCCAGTGGCCACTGTCTCCACGTCAACGATATAATTTCTTCCATTGCTAGAATCCCAATAAGTCTATAGTATTCTATAGTAGAATGCCATTAAGTCCACTCTAGTCCATATTTTATTTCCCAATCCTGAGGATTCTGGGATGATGATGCCCACTCCCCCTCTAATTGAAAGGGGGCTTTGATCCCATATGGCTGATGGATGGAACTCTCTTGCTTGCAATTGTAGACTTTCTCGGTTCCTTGGTATGGTGGCTGTTTTTGGGCAAGGTATTAACAGCTCCAAGTCTCTGCTTTCTCATGTATAAGATGAAGGCAATGGTAATATCTACTAACTGGGTTGCTGTGTGAATTCAGTGAAGTAAGCTATGTTGAGTGTTTAGTGCAATGCTTAGCAAAACCAT
>JAQZBX010109938.1:0-10415 GCA_029593785.1 Cabassous unicinctus
AAAGCACAATGTGTCTGTGTCTGAGCATGCTCCAATTTCCCACTTGCAGGTGAGTTTGGCTGTGATTAAGTTTGACTGCCTTGTAAAACAAACACTGGAAATAATTTAAAAATGTAAGAGGGAGAAATCATGTTAAGCAGAGATAGTTGAAAAATATGCTTACTAAAATTATCTTCACTTAAGTAGCTCTAAAAATTCTAATACTATCCCTCAGACCCAGCAGAGCTGGTTTTCTATTAATCTAATCAGCTCTTTGCACTAAGTTCCCCCAAATATATTAACTAGACCTTCTCAGTTCTATTTAAGGATAAGAATATCTTAAGCTAAAACCAGACAGAATGGTGTCAGGAGCAGCTTTTGACTGAGTAAATCTGTAACTTTCCTCAGAGGAAAAAAAAAAAAAAGTTTTGTTATCCTTGTGTGGTTGGCTGAGAAAGGAGTCATGAAGACCTTGCATGTAGGCACCTCACAACAATATATAAACTGTGGCTAATTATCCTCTGAAACTAGGGGAAAAAGCAAGTTTGATGAGCTTGAGACAACACAGGACTGAGAAATTGCAACTACTCTCTTTTACCCTTACCGTCTTTTCTTTGCCTACAAAAAAACTTGGTTCCCATTCTGTCTTTGAACTGGTTTGGGGAAGATTCCTCCAGTCCCTTGCTCCTGTACTTGCAGCAAATCACCTTCCCAATGGGAGACATGTTTCTCCTTTTTGGTGCAGGATCGGGCATGCCCTTGAGATAACAACAGCATGTTTGGCCTGAAGTTAAGAGGGGAACATATCAATTATAGCTGGCTTCCCAGAAAAAACAATAACACTAAAAGAAGAATTCAGTGGTGTTAATATTGACCTTGTGCTACCATCACCACCATCCATTAGCAAAACTTTTCCATCATCCTAAATAGAAACTCTGTAGAAATATAACATTAACTCCCCATTCCCTACCCACAGCCCAGACCCTGGTAAACTTTATTCTAGTTTCTGACACTCTGATTTTGCATATTCTAATTACTTCTTATCACTGAGATCATACATTGTTTGTCCTTTTGGGTCTTGCTTATTTCAACAAATGTGATGTCTTCAATTGCATGCATGTTGTTGCATGTTTGAGAAATCAATTCTTTTTTATGGTAAATTAAAATTCTTTATTATTTTTTATGTATATACCGCATTTGCTTATCCATTCAAGTGATGATAGACAATTTGTGTAATACTCAGCCAAAGGGATGCTGATGCAAAATACCAGAAATCTGTCGGATTTTATAAAAGGGTATTTATTTAGGGTAGAAGCTTATAGTACCAGGCCATAAAGTGTATGTTATTTCACTCACCAAACTCTGTTACCACTTGTTGGAGGAAGATGGCTGCAGACGTTTAGCCTTCCTCTTCCTCTTAAGGCTCCATGGTCCCAGCTTCTTCCAATATCAGCTTCAGAATGGGAGAAGTCTAATCTCTCTTGGGCTCATTTCTCTCCAGGATCAGCTACTCTGTTCTCTCGACAAGGTCAACTGTAGATTATAAGGCTCTCTAGACTTCGTCTCTCTCCCCCGGCCTTGATTCTTTCTGAGCTCAGCTGCTTTACTCTCTCCACAAGACCAGCTGTGAACTGTCAGGTTATTGGCTTGTCTCTCTTCCCAAGCTCTCTGTCTCATGACCAAGCTCCTCTGTGTGCTTACTTCCCAGGATACAGGATCAAAAGTCCAACCTCCCTTCTCTGCAGTGCAGTTTCCCTGTGAGACCCCACCCACCAAGGGGGCGGACACTTAATGTCCTACTGATGTGGCCCAAAGCCTTAATCATTATTTAATCAAGTAAAAGTGAAACCTCTGAATCCAATATAATCTTATATGCTCAGAGGAGCAGACCAGTTTACAAACATAATCCAATGTCTTTTTTTGGAATTCATAAACAATATCAAACTGCTATGATTTGGCTATTTCCATCTTATGCCAATTGTGATTACTCCCTCTATGAAAATATCTGTTCAAGTTCTTGATTTCAATCCTGTAAGGTATATAGCTGGAAGTGGGATTGTCTGGTCATATATTAACTTTCTGAGGAAACTCCAAACTATTTTTGACAACAGCTTCAACAACATCCTTCTACTTTCTCAGCAACAAAAAACAATAATTTGATTTCTCCACATAATCTCCAATGCTTGTTATTTTCTCATTTTTCTTTTTATTATAGACATTCTAGTGGGTGTGCAATGATATCCATTGTACTTTTGATTTGCATTTACCTAATGTTACTAATGTTGTGCATCTTTTCATGTACATATTGAGGATTTATATATCTTGCGGGAAAATCTATTCTAATTTTGTCCATTTTAAAAATTAGTTTGTGTATTAGTCAGCCAAGGGGGTGCCAATGCAGAGTACAAGAAATCTGTTGGTTTTTATAAAATGTATTTATTTGGGATAGAAGCTTATAGTTACAAGGCCATAAAGAGTACAGCTCAAGGTTCCTTTCTCACCAAAGTCTGTTGCGATGTGTTGAAGCAAGATGTTGGGTGATCTGTGCCTGGTCTCTTGGGCCTTCTTATTAAGGCTCAATGGGCCCAACTTCTTCCAATCTCAGCTGTAGGCTGGCATAGGGCTCATCTCTCAGGGCCTCCTATATCAGTCTGGCATAGGGCTTATTTCTCTCCAGGCCTTATCAGATGCTCAGCTCATACGTCTTCTTCAGTGAGTGTCCTTTTATATCAGCCCACTGAAGGGGTGCGGACTTAAACCTGAGTTCACACCTACTGACTTGGTTGAATCAAAGCCCTAATCTTAACATAATTTAATCAAACACCTCTCAGTTGCATCTAAGATAATCAAAGGTTATAATACCCAGAGGAACAGACCAGTTTACAAACATAATTTTTCTGATTTTTGGGGATTCAAAAATAATTTAAAAACTACCATAGATTGTATATCTTTTTGTTGGAAATCTGTAAGATTTTCCTTATATATAATTTGGATAATGAATGCTTATCAGACACATAATTTCCAAATACTTTTTACTGTTCTGTAGGCTTTAACTTTCTTGATAATCAATATTATTGCACAATATTTTTTAATATTTTTGAAGTAACAAATAATTATTTTTTTTTATTTTGCTCCTGATTTTTGGTGTACATTTTAAGGAATTATTGCCTAACACAATATCCTAGAGAGGTTCCCTTATGTTTCCCTCCAGAAGTTTTTCTTAGTTTCCTAGTGGCTAAAGCAAAACCATGAAATGGCTGGGATTAAATCATGGATTAACCACTTAGAAAGAGTTAGGAAGTGTTTCTTCTGATTCAGTTTTGTGGAAGGTTGATGTTTTTGGAACTTTGGTGAAATTGACAAGTGAACCAATATGGTCCTGTGATTTTCTTTGTTGTTACATTTTGATTACTGATTTGATCTCTTTAGTTGTTTTGGTCTGCTGAGATCCTCTATTTCTTCTCTTTTCAGTGTAGGTGTTTTATATATTTCTATAAATGTATCCTTTTTTTTTTCTAATTTATTTATTTGTTGGGGCACAATTGATCCCAGTGTTCTCTTATACTCTATTTTATTTTTGTGGCATTGAATAATTACCCATATGTTTACCTTTATCAGAAATCTTACTCTTTCATGCTGTTTTGATCCACTGCTTGTGTCCTTTCCTTTCCATCTGAAAAACTCCCTGTAGCATTGCTTTTGGGCATGTAAGGCAGTGATGAACTCCTTCAGCTTTTGATTATCTGGGAATGTCTTAATCTATCCCTTGTATTTTTTATCCTTTATTTTTAATACAGTCTTGCTGAATATAAAATTCTTCTTTGAGATTGTTTTCTTTCAGCACTTTATTTCTTCTCGCTGCTTTCATACCTCCATGGTTTTTGCTGAGAAATCAGCATTTAATTTTTGTGACTACCTTTTACATAACATGATTCTTTTCTCTTGCAACTTTCAGAATAGTCTCCTTGGCTTTTCATTCTACAGTTTTATTGTCTGGGCATGGTTCTCCTCAAGTTTATCCTGTTTGTTGTTCCTGGTCTTCCTGAATGTGTGTGCATGACTTTCATTCTATTAGAATAGTTTTCTGCCATTTTTCCTTTCAATATTCCTCTTGATCCTTTGTCTCCTTTTTCTTCTTAGACACTTTTTATGACTATATTGTCATTTTAATGATGTCCCACATGTCTCTAAGACTCATTTCACACTTGTTTTCCCATTTTTTTTCTCCTCTTCACACTGAATCTTTTTAATTGCCCTGTGTTCAATGTTACTGATTCTTTATTCTGTATACCAAAATTTGGTCATCTTTGATGATTTCTGATGTTTTATGTTATTCTTTTTAATGGGCCATGATTTCCTGTGTCTTAGTTTACCTGGAAACTTGTACATTTTAATATTTTAATGTTTTAACTATATGAATGTGTCCATGAGTATTCTGATTCTTAAATTCATATCTATTGGTTATTAGCCAAATATAGCATTGAGTGACAAGAAGTAATATAAACAAAATATAGATCAATGGAAAAACACCTTCCCCTGACTTATGAAAATTTGCTCTCTGTTGGAGGTGTTCTGCATAGGAATTTAGCTCTCTCATCAAGATAAGTAGGAATCATGTGGGATCCTTTATTTTTCTGTTTTTTTTGTCTTCTCCTGGGCTTCTTTCTGTGCCTTAGAAATCCCCATTTACTGGAATTGGAATTCCTCCCCTATCCCTATGAAATAGAATTTCTCCCCTTCTGGGTGTTTTATTGTAAGATTCAAAGCTGGGATTTTCAGGCCCCAGGCAGATTTGAATTGATTGTTTCTTACACAGCTTTAACTGATTGCAATCTGATTTTGCCTTCAGGGTAAGTTATGGGAAGAGCAAGAAGGAAATGAGACTCCTGGATCAGGCTTTCAGGCTGCCACTGGAAAGACTGGAAGCCAGATACATGCACTGCAGTAGTCCTATATGGGTTACTCTGCTCCCTCCAAAACAGAGTCAGGGGTTCACTATAAGAGCTCAGGTCCACTCCACAATGTATCAATGAGAGGTTAGGCTAGAGCTGAACTTGTGTTATCAACTTTATGTTGCATTTCTTGATTCAGTACTCACCCTGTTACTGCAATTATTTAACTATTTTCCGGAGTTTTGAGGAAGATTGTTTGACATTGATTGTAAGTTTTCAAAGATCTTGTTGGCGAATAGAACCTGGAGTTTCTTATGCTACCATCTGAATTTTCTAGAAGCACTCATAATAATCTTAAGAGCAATAAAATAATTAAAGGATGCAAATTTTATCCTTAGAGAAACATTAATGATATAATGAAATGAAATACGGTTAAGAAATCCAACAGAAAAATAAATTTTAATATTAAATATTATATTAACCAAAAAGAAACCAAGGAAGAAGTATCAGAATTACAAAAAGTTGATATGAAAAAAGTAAATAAATAATAACTTTAAATGTAAGTGGACTAGACATTCCAATTACAGGCTCTAAAATTATTTCAATTAATATGTGAGGGCCAACTATATGATGTTTCTAAGTAATAGATGAATAGAAAAATGAAGTAAAAATGTATATCTGTAAATATAAGGATCAGAATACAACTGTGTAAAATTACTCTCATATTAGAAAGAACAGATCTTTGTATTCCCAACATGGGAATGAGATTATAGAATATCAATAGAGCCAATTTTTCAGAAAATTATAAAATTCCTTAATTTAGCCTCAAGTCACACCAAAAATTGAGAGAATTAAAAGCAGTAATGCAATTTTAAAAATTATGAGATTGAATAACTGTCAGGGATAAAGGTATAATTTTGTTGAAATTTAGGAAAAAGTAGCCATGTTTCCTTTCTGTTTCTTACTCCTGATTTCTACAAAAATAATTTTAGGGGTAGCAGATGTGGCTCAAGTGAACGGGCTCCCATCTACCAAAAGGGAGGCCCTGGGTTTGATTACTGGGGCCTCCTGGTGAAGGCAAACTGGCCTGCACCATGCAGAACTGAAGGCTGGCGCCCGGTAGGGAGCCGACTGCCCACGTCTTGTGGATCAGTTCCCAGTGCCTCCTTACGAGAAAAGTGAGAAGAAAAGACAAACAGACATGGAAAGAACACATAGCAAATGGACACAGAGAGCAGACAGTGGGCACAAACAATAGCAAAGGGAGGGGATAAAAGAAAAAATACATATAATTTTAGTATTGGAGATTATATATTTGATTCCTACCAATAAAGATTTTTGAAAAAAAAGACTAATCACGAAAAGTTTTGTGAATTATTCTTTCTTTGACTAAGCCTTATATTATTTAAAGTACACTTACTGAATATAAAAACTTATTTCAATGCTGGGAAGAAAAACACCCTAATGGTGATTTTCAAGGTATGAGTAGACTCTATTGAGGTAAATTGACATAGAACATCTTACACCCTAAGGTCATCTATTGTGAAATAAATTGATGATGGCCTTTTGCTCTCCAAATAAGCTTTTTAAAGAATCATTGGGTTTTTGATGAACTGAAAAATTACACATTAACAAGTTCATCAAATATATATTATTTTGTCATTCTTTGATCCAAAACATCATATTCTCTCTTGAAATTCTGCAGTGTGAACAGTTTCTCTTGTACCATTCATCTGCTTCTACATCTAAATGAATATTGATTTCATTTTCACTAATTAATGAAAGATTCACAAGAATTGATTTCATCTAGTCTTACGCAGAGAAAGTAAGCTTTTGGACATTATAATTATAAAAACTTTATTTATTGCAGCAAATATTTTTACTTTTTTTCTCATATTTCTTTTAATATCATATAAGACAGTACATTAAATAATAAAACAAATTGCACAAACATTGATGTGGATGATTACAAAAATACATATGCTGTGCTGATGAATTAGAAGACAATCAAAACCTGACTAGGGAACATCTACCACATTTTCCTTGTGATGCCTCAAAAATGTTTGTTCATCAGCTCCTAGAAAGAAGTTAGTTATGCTGCACCAATGAAAAATGTATGAAGTTGTGGGTTTTACAAAAGACTATTTTCACTTAGGTCAACGTGTATTATAAATATTTACTAATAAAAGAAAATAGTATTAAAAATTTAAGGTGATAAAAGTATATAAACACTTAAGCATAAATATAAATAATTTTTATATGCACAAAGGAAAATGTGGAAGACAATATACCTAAAGAATAACAATACTTATGAAGGATTTTGCTGTTTGTCTTTGAATTTTGTTGTATAATAATATTTGGGTAATAAACAATATTCAATCCTATAACAGTGTTCACTTTTAAATATACAACTATTTCATTGTAAAAAATGTGATATTACATGACTGAGGTTTAATGATCTGGCTTTTCAGGTACAAATTAACTTAGCGTTTTTCAAGGAAAACATACTCTTTCATCAGTCATAATTTAAAACATCACAAAGAATACAATAAATGCTGCTCAAAATTATGTGACTTCTAAGGGGATGGAATTTTCTGTTTATGTTACAAAACTGACATAGATGCATTAGACTTTGAACTTTTATCCTTGGCATCATGTCAATCAATCTTCCTTGGAAATTGGTCCCAGAGATGACCAAATGTTTCATTATCAGTGATCTGCAAGTGAAAGGCAATGGATACTCTGCTCTGTTTATGTTCAAAATAGGACCCTGGTATACATGTCAAACATAACTTCCAGGTGAACTTTCTATTTAACCAAGACCTGAAGAAAAAATTTAGGTTGGTTTATTTTACCTTAAATATATTCATTCAAAAAGAATTAAGCAACTTAACTCAAAGGAAACAAATATTACGTCATAGAAATTTCAGACTCTTTAAATGGTTTACATCTTCTATTTGTGAGGAAAACTTAAAATTGACAAATTTCTGGAGAAATAATGCCAGAAGAAGTTTTTCAACAACTTTGACTTATTGTAAGTATTACTCTCAATGTTAGAGATTTTTAGTTTTTTTCAAAAAATCAGGATATAATTAGAAAGATATGAATATATTTATACATATTATGTAAGCCTTACTTAATGCTAGAATTTCTAGAAACAGAAATATAGAATTTATAGAATCATAGTCATCAAACAATGTGTATATATTGAAAATATAATTGTTGGAGGAAATTTGATTAAATAAAGTGTTAAATAGCATATGAAAATAAATAGTGATGTGTGCTTTATAATAATACATATAAGAATTTAATTTCTGATATATCATTTGTACTAAATAATATTGCAGAGAAAATAACAGCAAATGATATATTAAAACTCTCTATACTTGTTTTTTCAATAACTAGCATTTTTTTATTTGCTGAAATTAAGTATAAGGAAGACTAGGGTGTTATGAGCCGGATCTGTGGACTCAAACAATCATGGAAGAATCATACAGCCAACAATACTTAAAGGCTCTGGATAAGTTAACTTTCTGTGCCTTTTTACTCCTCTAAAAATGTGTACAATAGTAATAGCTATGGTATAATATCTGGATAAATGTGGAAATGAAGAAAAGTATTTATAATGGTATTATGTTCATTTTATCTATGGAAAATATATAAGTGTGTATCTCTGCTTCTATTATATAATATCTAAATATTGATTTTATCTAATTTTAAATTTGCAGACAAACTAAGATTTTTTAAGTCATATTTTGCAAATTACTTTTTATTACAATTTTCTGGAATCACTAAGCTGATGTATTAAAATCTGCCAGATCATTCTCATAAACAAGCACCATTTGGAAGTGATTTATGATAATATCACCTTTGATTTCTCAACAGTTTTCATCAGTTGATCACTATGGATATTAGGAATTGCACAAATGTGTCTGACTTAATCCTTATGGAATTGACAGACTCTGAAGTAATCCGGAGGGTACTCTTTATATTATTTCTCATGATATACCTTATTACCTTTCTGGGAAATGCAGGGATGATAGTAATTATTTGCCTACATTTCCAGCTTCACACTCCCATGTATTTTTTCCTGTCACCTGTCATTCGTTGACCTCAGTTACTCAACAATTATCACACCTAAAACCTTAGAGAGCTTACTGACTTTCAACAAGTCCATTTTATTCACAGACTGCTTCACCCAGATGTCTTTCTTTTTTTCTTGGCTGTCACTGAATTTTCCTTTCTCTGTTCAATGGCTTATGACCGCTATGTACCTATCTGCATTCCTCTTCGCTAACCAGTTGTTATGTCCAAGAGGCTCTGTTGCACCTTCATCACTGGCTTCTACATGATTGGGTTCACTGAATCTTTAATCAACTTTCTTTTCATGAACAGTTTGAGTTTCTGCAATTCCCATGTAGTTTCTGTCACACAACCCCAATTTTAGCCCTGTCCTGCACTGACACTCAAGAGGCTGAAATCATGATAATCATTGTCCGTAGTTTAAAATTAATGGTGTCTCTTATCACAATCTTGGTGTCCTATGGGTCCATTTTATCTACTATCCTGAAAACTAATTCTACTTCTGGAAACACAAAGGCTTCTATACTTGTGCATCCCACCTCCTGTGAGTCACCATCTATTTTGTCACTTCAGGCTTTATTTATTTAAAACCAAAGTGCTCCTACTCCTTAGGAAAAGACCAAGTGGCTTCTTTGTTTGATGCTATGGTGATTCCCATGCTGAATCCACTCATTTACAGTCTTAGGAATAAAGAGGTTAAAAATGCTCTCACTAGAGTCATGTAGAAGAGAAAGTTTTTCAGGCAACAGAAATGATGATAATGCTGAATATTTAAGTGCATCTTTACCATCTTATTTAGGTATTTATCTCGTCTTTCTCTAAACACAGTAATTAATTTGCATTTTTGTTGAGCCATCCTCTGTTACATCATGCATGATCAGAATATTTTGAGAAACATGTTTTCAGAAATCTATGTAATAATTGGAAGCCATAAAATATGTGTTAATCTTGTGGTTTACGTATATAGGATTTTAAGGGCAACTAATGCATAAAAAAGAAATAAGTGGTGTTATTCTTTTAATTGTGATATCAATATCAACATATTTATTCCCATTTCAGTAACTTTTATTATGGAGAGTCTTTCAAAAATTATTCCATTTATTCTGTAGAGAAGAAATATAACATAGTTTAAAGAGTGCCACTTTGCACTGAAAAATCTAGATTTTCAAAATTAGAACTACCAAATTTTTAACTCTATATTCCTTTGGTAAGTATCTGAAATCTTAAATCTTTTCTCCTCAACTGTACAAGAAAAATAATTCTAAATCCAAAGAGTTATTTTAAATATGGAACCATATGCTGAACAGACAGAATTTAATGCAGTACTAATAAATTTTGACCATGATCATCAGAATGATTACATTCTTGTAAAATTTTGAATGCACAGTATCCTGGGTTATGACAATGTTGGCTGGTGTCTTTGTCTAATCTTACTCATAACCAAAAAAAAAAAAAAAAAAA
>JAQZBX010109939.1:0-10415 GCA_029593785.1 Cabassous unicinctus
AAAAAAAGACATGAGACTATGGAAAACAAAAAGCATAATGATGAGTATGAATCCAACCATACCAATAACATTAAATATGAAGCAATTGAGCAATCCAATCATAAGGCAAAGGTTATCAGAATGGATTAATAAATAAACCAACTATATGTGTCCTACAGAGAACACAGTTTAAATTAAAAAATATAAATGGATTGAAAGCAAAGACTAGAAAAAGATAAACCATGCAAACAACAGCCATAAGAGAGCTGGAGAGACTATACCAATATCAGACCTTAACAAAAAATGTCATAGAGTTAAAGAACATTTCATAATGGTAAAAGGTTCAGTCTATCAGGAAGATATAACAATTATAAACCAATATGCACCTAATACCAGAGTCCCAAAATACATGAAGAAAAAACTGCCAAAATTGAATGGAGAAATAAAAAATTCAACAATAATTGTAAACTTCAATACACAGATTCCAATAATTCTTAGAATAAATAGGCAGAAGATCAGCAAGGAATTAGAAGACTTGAACAACACTTTAAACCAACCAGACCTAACAGGCACCTTTAGAACACTCCACCAAACAATAGCAAATACACATTCTTCCTAAGTATCCATGGAACATTGTTTAGGACAGAACATTTGTTAGGGCACAAAACAAATATCAATAAATTTAAAGGGACTGAAATCATACAAAGTATGTTCTCCAAGCACAATGGAATTAAATTAGAAATCAACAATAGGAAGAAACTTGGAAAAACTTTCTAACTTAAGTAACTAGGAGACCAAACTAAAGCCAAAGCAAGCAGAAGGAAGAAAATAATAAAGATTAGAGTGGAAATAAATGGGAAAAAAAGAAAAACAACAGAAAAAATAAACAAAGCCAAAAATTAGTTCTTTGAAATGATCAACAGCATTGGAAATCCTTTACCTAGACTGAACAAGTGAAAAAGAGAGAAGACTCAAATTACCAATATCAAGACCTCACTACTGACCTTACAGAAATAAAACAGATTACAAAGGAATACAATGAATAAATGCATCCAAACAAATTAGGTAACTTTGATGAAATTAAAAATGCCTAGAAAAACACAAACAGTAGCAACCAGATTCTAACAACATATAAAAGGATTACACATCATGACTAAGTGAGATTTGTCCTGGGAATGCAAGGTTGGTTTAACAGCAAATTTAATACATTACACCATTTTAATGTAATATACCATATTAATAGAATAAAGAGAAGGCCACATAATCATCTCAATAGATGAAGAAAAAACGCTTTTGACAATAGCCAATATTATGTCATTATGAAAATTTTCAAGAAACTAGGAATAGAAGGAGTAGCCTCAACCTGATGCTTATATTTATGTGCAGTTGATTTTTAAAAAGGGTACCAATGCAATACAAAAGGGAAAGAACAGTCTTTTAAAAAATGGTTCTGGAATAAATGGATATCCACATACAAAAAAAATGAAGTTTGGCCCCTTTCTTACGCTATAAACAAAACTTAACTGAAAATTAATCATAGGCCTAAATGTAAGAGGTAAAGCTATAAAAAAAACTCTTAGAAGAAAACATAGGAGTAAATCTTCATGACCGTGAATTAGGCAATGGTTTCTTAGATACAGCATCAAAAGCACAAGCAACAAAAGAGAAAAATAGATACATTGAACTTATTAATATTAAAAATGTTTGTGTTACAAATGGTATACCATGAAAAAAGTGAAAAGACAACCCACAGAATGGGAGAAAATACTTGTACACCATATAGCTGATGAGGGACTGGTATCCAGAATATATAAAGAAATCTTACAACTCAATTAAAAAATGGTAAACCAATTAGAAATGAGCAAAGATTTGAATAGACATTCTTCAAAAGAGATATACAAATGTCCAATAAGCACGTGAAAAGATGCTCAACATTATTAGCCATCAGAGAAATGCAAATGAAAACCACAATGGGATTACACTGCATACCAATTAAGATTGCTATAATCAAGAAAAACAAACACTAATAAGTGTTGCCAAGGACATGGAGTAACTGGAACCCTCATACACTACCAATGGGAATGTAAAATGATTTAGCTGCTTTGGAAAATATCCTGGCAGATAAACCTCAAAGGTTTAAACATAAAATTACCATAAATGATACAGCAATTCCATTCCTATATATGTACCCAAGAAATTGTAAACACACTCAAAATGTGTACACGAATGTTTACAGCAGCGTTATTCCTAAAAGCCCAAAAGTGAAACAACCCAAATGCCCCTCACCTGATGAATGGATAAATAAAATGTGCTACATCCATGCAATTAAATATTATTTGGCAATAGAAAGAAATGAATTACTAATGCATGCTAAAACGCAGGTGAACCTTGAAAACCTTATGCTAAGTGAAAGAAGCTGGTCACAAAGAACATTATATTTTATGCTCCCATTTATGTGAATTATAAAAAATAGACAAATCTGTAAAGCCTATTGGCTGCCAAAGGCTGGGGATATGGTGGAGTTGGAGAGAGGGTGGGAGCCCAAGGAGTGTGAGGTTTCTTTTGGGTGTAATGAAAATGTCCTAAAATTGATCCTAGTGTTGGTTACACAACTGTGTAAATATACTGAAAGCCATGAATTGTGCACTTTAAATGGGTGGATCCTCTGGTATGTGAATTATATCTCAATAAAGTTGGTTATTGTTTTTTTTTTTTTAAGTAAAGGGCAGGACCAGGGCATCTGCTTCAGAGAGGAACTTACTCCATAGTATTGAATGGCAAACGTGTCTAAAACCTGCTTCCCAATGGTGCATAATTCTAAAGGCTATTTCTGAAGTTTTCTGGAGTTCTTGGTTTGTGCTCTCTCTTAGCCCAAGGAGGTACAACTTGTGCATGGTTGTATTTTCTGTCAGGCAATGTCATTTTCACCTTGGACTGAGATTACTTCAAAGGTTTGCTGTAGAAACGCCATTTTAAAAAGTGGTCCAGGTTTTTCTGTCCCATTAAACAAGAGTCATGTCTTTAAAAAGAGTTCACATTCTGCCTAGCAGGGAATATACTTTTTATTCAACTTTTATCCATTCTACAATCAGAAACATGCTTCACACCTCACTATTTCTTTCTATACATATAAATCTTTCAAATGCATGTACTGACTTTCCATATGCACCTTGGCCTTGTTTGTGTAGCAGTTTTCTCAAGAAAGCAAGCCTTTTTCAATTTTTAAACAAAGAGTAAAAATACACTGCACAGTATTGTTTGTATAGTTCAGTGTGTAAACTGCCTGTAATTAGGCCCAAGTCTGTTTAGAAATTGTGATATTTTGGAAAAGCCCATTCCTGACCATCTTTCTCAGAGCCAAATATTGAAGAGTTGAGCACACTCGGGTTTAAAGAGAGAATGACATGTGGCAGCTTTACTGAAGACCTCACTTACCATCCCTTTTTGCCAATTCTCTGGCTTTTTCTGCCAAGTTGGCAGAGCATGGGTGAGAATGGCCGTTTCTGAATGCTGCCGTATGATTTTTATTCTCCATATGGCTTTAGATGAAGAAATATATACTAATTCAGTTCTGAGACATAAATATAACAGTGTAGTTAGAGAAACTGCCAATGGGCTAAAAAGGGACAATTATGAGCAAGCTTACGAAACTAAGACACACCAGTTGAAAAAGGAAATAAGTAAGGCATGTTAGTGAACAGGGAGATGTTTCCCATTGAAAAATAAGATTTCACCCTGGAATGATTTTATCACAGATGACCTTGTCAAGAATCCTCTCATACGTGGAAAATACGGTTAAAAGCCTTGACTAGAATGTTTTCCATAATGGATACATCTTGTATCATAATTTCATCCTCATCTTTGACCCTGTTACAGAAGAGAAATTTTTCTTTTTTTCCATCTTATATTACACAATGGAGTTTTTTGGTTTCCTGGTCTAGGAGACTGCACCAGGCAAACTAAGAAGACCCAGCTATAAGCACTTGCTTATTTTCACTAAGAGCAATGCACGCTTTGCAAGGACCAGCCAGGGTCCTCTCCTTCTGATTCAAGCTCCGGCTCCTCTTTGGAGGAGGAAAACACAGTTCGCTTTGATAATTATTGAGCACTTAGCACTGTGCCTGCACGTCATTTCTGCCTATTGGTTGGCCAGGCTTTGGGGCTGTAGGAGCTCCAGCCGGACAGGGACAGAGGCGTTCCTGGATACATGATGTCAGTCAAGGTCATGGCTATTAGGAAGAACAGACAACAGACAGCAGCAGCCTGAGGTCTGAGTCCATATTTGGTCATTCCCACTTGCTGTGTCACTTTAAGCAATCTACCTAACCTCCGTCAGCCTCAGATTCTTCAACTGTAAACTGAGGATAATAATACTTATAGGGTGGGATATATGACCTGCCTTTTTTTTTTTTTTCCCCACAAGGAAAGTGAGTTTTAGAAAGGTTCAATATCTTGCCCCAAACCAAATGACTAGTAGGTGAAAGACTGTTTCAACCACAAGCCAAGTGTTTGTTCCTCTTGTTTTCCCAGGTTCAATAAAAGCCTGCTCACACACCTAGCTTCCTTGGACAGCCAAACCAGAGCAACCAGGCCATGGGTGAGGTGCTCCTCACACACCAGCCCAGAATTCATTGCTTCTCTTTGGTTGCTGGGTGGCCAACAGCTGTAGGAGAGAATGTCCAGCCTCTAGCCATTGTAGAGCTGATTTTCCTCAAAGAAGGGAAAAAGAATGTCATCCTTCTGTCCGCTTGTGTGACCACAGCAGTGAGACCGGGAGTCCCTCTCACAGGCTGAAGAGTCCTGAGGCCAGGAGGCAAGGAGAGGAGGCTCTGGTCAGACTGGAGCACTGTTGGCCCCCAGGCCTCCATCAGCAGAGAGATCTCCAGCAGGACACTGGGGGACTGGGAAGCAGAAGGAGAGGTGGCGGTCAAGAAGGGCAGTACAGGCCCTAGAACATGCTGTAATCCCCACAGAGAGGGGCAAACTGAATGCAAAATACTGCTAGTGGGAAGCTTTTGCTTCCACAGGATGAAAGTATTCAATCCCCCTACCTTTTCATTTTAGTCTATAAATAGTCTTTTCTTCTACCTATTTCATGGGAAGTTATAAGAAAGAAAAATAAAATGTTATAAAGAAGAAAAATTGAGTTTTGAGATTTTTTCCTTGAAAATTAAGTTTAAAAAGCACCTTGGGTTGGAAATGTTGGTATGTTATTCTTAAGCCTCCTAAATCCCTCTTTGTGCTATGGATGAGCTCTCCTACACAGGCAGAAGGTGGGTGGGGATCTGGGGTACCGGGACCACATGTGCTCAGCCCAGGATATCAGCAGAACCAGCCTTATGGGACAATGGAATGGGGGCTGCCTCTCCATGGGTCCTGCCTCCCAGTCCCTCTTACTGTTTGAAATTCCTACATGACCTGAGATATTTCTTGATGGTCATTAATTGCTTTTGGCATTCATGGGTTCTTTATTTTACTATAAACCCTCCTGAGAGGGATGATAACTATAATTAATAAATGTTGTCATAGATAACTAGTCCCTTCACCTGCTGTTGATACACACCCCTTTCTTGTGGTTACAACAGCCCTCTCAAGGTGTGTGGTTTATCCCTGGTTCCACAGGTAGGCAGGTAATTCAGGACTGGCCAATCCCAGGCACAATGACAGTACCTTAATTTGCCAGAACTGCTATGATAAATACCATACAACAGGTTGGCTTAAACAACAAACATTTATCTCTCATTTTTGAATTCTACTAATCTCATATCAAGATGTTGGGAAGCCCATGCTTTCTCCAAGTCAGTAGCCTTCTGGGGATGGCAGTGTGTCACATGGCGATGTCCTTGGACTGTGGCTTTCTTTGTCTTCTGTCTTCTAAGTCTTCTGACTTCCTCCAGTTTCTGGTTTCTACTGATTGTGTCCCAATTTCCGCTCTTCATGGCCTCCAGTAATACAGATTAACACCCACCCTGATTCAATTTGGCCACATGTTGACTAATTTATTTATTTATTTATCCCCCCCTTGCTGTGTGTCTTTTCTGTGTCTGCTTATCTCCCCCTTGCTGTGAGGTCCTGCTGCATCAGCCCACCACGCCGCCCGGGCCGGCCTGCTCTCACAAGGAGGCCCCGGGAAGCGAACCCGGGGCCTCCCGCATGGTAAACGGGGGCTCTATCGATTGAGCCACACCCGCTTCCTCACACGTTGACTAATAACAACACGTCAAAAGGTGTATTTACAAATGGGTTCACCCCCACAGGAACATGGATTAAGACTAACAAAATGTCTTTTGTTGGGGTTCATGATTCAGTCTCCCTCAGGTGGGTTTGGTGATGGGCATGTGAGAAACCTCTGTGAGACTTCTGCTAAAACTACTGGGGTAGAATGACGTCTCTGAGCTGCTGCTGGGCAACATATAGTCCTGCCTGAGAAAGAAGCCAGTGCACACAAAGGAAAGCAAATCCAAACGGAGAAAAGAAAAGATATCTGTAAGATGCCATTTGAGCTTCCTTTCCATCATTCATGTCTAAAGACTACCCTGAGGCCATGTCCAAAATGGGTCCATCAATTGTAATAAATGTACCACACTAATGAAAGATGATGTTAATGTGGGAAAGTGTGGGATGGGGAGGGAGCAGGGCATTTGTGTATCCCCTATATTTTTTATGTAACATTTATATAATACAAGTATTCTTTTAAAAAAATTTTAAAGTATGTGCATATATAAAAGACTACCCTGAACTTTTCACTTCTAGGAGCCATAAAGATCCCTTTTTGTCCAAGCCTGTATGGTCTAGATTTCTATCCCTTGAAACTAGAATCCTTTAATTAAAATCCTTCCCACTGTCATTTCAAAATGCTTTCATAAACATCTCGCTAAATGCTGCCCCAAGCTTTGGGATACAGTCACATCGACTCCATCTCTGTTTCTTACTTGTTGGGTGTCCTTGGACAAGTCACTTACACTCCCCAACCCTCAGAATCCTCATGTACCAAGCCGGGATACCTCCCATGTAAGGTTGATGTAAAGATTAAATGAGATTATAAAGGAAATGTTTTGCAAAGGGCCAGCATATAATGAAAAGGCATGAAACAAATCCTTTCTCAGAAGGATTTTAAAGATCATAGAAAAACCTTGGAAGTTGCAAGATGGGGACTTGAATTCAGGTTATCTGACTGTGAATCCATTACTCAATGCTGCCTCAAAAAATGTTTAGTTAGTAGCAAGTCCTACAGAAGTACTAGTTGATTATCTAAGCGGGCAATTACTGAGCATCTAACAGGCAGAAGACCTTGTAAGGCAAGCAAAGAGGAAAACATATAGTCCTTGAGCTCAAATCTGTCATATGCTAACCAAGGAGGCAAGAGCCATACAAGGAAGAGTCACCACGTAAGCAATGTTAGGGATCCAGCAGTAAAGGCTGGGATAAAATGTGGGCCCCCGAATGGGAAAAGCCCTTTTCTGTGAGTCTGTTATATCTCTGAGCACCCACATCATGTTTATAAATGTTTATTGATTCCAACCAGTTCATTTTCCTCTTTTTCACAATACTTGGGGCAACAAAAAGATTTGTTGAGATTGACTAAACCCACAGGGGGAATGAACCACGTAGAATTTCTGAACAGATAATGTAAGCATCGTTACACATGCACAAAACTATATGAAAGCACAGATCTAACTATAGTAAGACTGGGATACAAGAGAAAACTTCCCTCACTAGAGGAGTAATCTGAAACATTTTCAGTCAGGAATGAAAAGAGGAAGATGCTTCTGGTCAGGTCCTCTTCCTTGTCATTACTTACCTCTGGATACGGTTTTCCTTTCTGTATTAGTCAGCCAAAGGGGTGCTAACATGAAATACCAAAAATGGGTTGCTCTTTATAAAGGGTATTTATTTGGGGTAGAAGTCCACAGATACCAGGCCATAAAGCGTTAAGTTTCTTCTCTCACCAAAGTCCATTGCCACGTGTTGGAGCAAGACAGCTGCTGGCGTTTGCCAGGGTTCAGGCTTCCGGGGTTCCTCTCTTCCCGGGGCTGCATTTTTCTCTGGGCTTAGCTCTTCTGGTTCCTCCACAAGGTCAGCTGTAGACTATTAGGCGAATGGCTCGCTTCTCTTCTCCTGGGGCCTTCTTTCCAACATCAAAACTGCTTCTCAAAATCTGCTTCAACTCTGTTCTTTGCGTTGCCTTTTATATTCGATTCCCCACCCACCAAGGGGTGGGGCTCAATGCCCTACTGACGTGGCCCAGTCAACGCCCTAATCATAGCTTAATCATGCCCAGATTAACAGATCAGTTTACAAGCATAATCCAATAATATTTTTGGAATTCATAATTACATCAAACTGCCCAACTGTAACACTTTCCATGGATAATATTCCATGCCCATTCAAGCCAGAAGGTCATTTTCCTGCACCAGACTGATAAGCCATTTGCAGAGAATGCCCCATATTTATTTTCCATTGCTTGATGTTCTTAGTAAATACAGAAGGTTTAGGACTTAGATTGCCCTAAACCCTATGAGGGTGATAAAGCTCAGTCACAGGTGCAGGAGAAAAGTTGGCACAAAGGCACAGAGAGTCAGGTGAAAATAGGTAGATGGGAAGATGGTGGATGTACCAGGAAAGCCTGGACTGATAGGTTACAGCCATGTTAGGGTGGGCTCCAGAACACATGAGAATGATAAAGAACACTGAGATTTGTGACATAAATGGGAAGTGGAAGGGCTTTTAACTACCTGAACTCACTACTAGGGAGTAGAGTTTAGAGTCTGGAAGAATTGGGTGAGAAATTGTAGCCTCGTTTTATATTTGCAATTTCAATCCTCTCTTCTTCCCCCCACTCCAGGACAGAGGTTACCAGGAAAGCACCAGAAAGGCCTATGCCTCTTATACAATTGAAGATAATATCAGTGTTTTAAATATAGGGAAAGAGTATACTTTTTCTTTGAAAACAAAAAACATGACAATACTTTCCCCTTAATCTTCCCCCCAACAAAAAAAAAAACAAAAAACACAACAAACATACAACAAACAAACAAAAACACCCTGCAAAATTCCTTTTAGTTTCAGCTTCTTGCTTGTTCTGGTTTTTCAATTCTTCTCATTACTTCTACTTACCCCACGTATTTACATTGGCTGCAGACGTATCCTTGCTCTTTGTGCTTTTCTTTCTTTTTCAGTCCCTTCTCAGCACAGAGCTTGCTCCAGGTCACAGCACCCTGGAGTGTAATGACACTGTCTCAGAATGAGCTTGAGAGTTAACCCATCCCAACCCCTTTCAAAGCCCAGGACAAACCTAACTGTGTAACGTCTCCAGGGCCCCGGACATCCAATACGCTGAAATGTCAAGCTGGCCAACCACTTATTCCTCTTTGAGCTGCAGGTTCTAAATAACAAAGAGAGAAAAAAAGAAGAATGAAAAGAAAAGAAGCCGAGATTAATCTTCCTAACTCATCAAAAAGAAAACCCCCAGTGGTTATGCTCATTCTTCATCAGAGAACTACTTGGAATACTTGATTTTCATTTTGGGATGGCCAGGATAAATGTATTTCTTTGTAGTTTTCTTAAAAATCATTCAAGATCTGTCATTTTTAGATGCATCGACTAATTTTATATTCTGTTATCGTAGGAGACGATATAAGGGAGCTTAAAGGAAGCCAGGTGGAGTCCCACAGTTGTTTTTTCCTGAGTGATAACCATTTCCATCCTGAATACCTTTGCTCAATTCAGTGTAGCAATTATGTCTGTGAAGTAAATATTTCAAGTTCTGTGCTAAGTTTCAGAATGTTCTCCCATCTTCTTTCCAGAAAAATTTACCTGTATTTTACTGGTTAAATCAGAAGCTCTCTTCTCTTTTAAATTTTGTATAGTTCCTGCAGCCTGCTTCCAGGGGACATAGGGCCAGAGTTCCTCCACTGAATTGAGCTGTCCAGAGCAGGGACCCTAACTAAAATCTTTGTGAACAGGCAGAAGAAAGGTTTGCTGAATTAATGAATAAATGTGGCTAGCATATCATTCATAGGTTTTTAAATAAAGCGTTTTATTCTGGTCAAACTAGATGAGGTTCTCCATAAATGTTTGGTGAATGGAATCAAAAATACTAATTAAAAAAACCCACCATATCCTTGTACTGAGAAAAATCATTAATATTTTTTAGAATTGATTAATAATTTTTATTAATTAATGTTCAGAGAAAAAGTCTTTGAAATAGTTTTTCTCCAAACTATTACAGATTTCATCCAGTCTTGACAACAATTGCTGATTAGCGGCACAACTTGAGTACAAGTAACAAATGCTAGACTAGAAAGAAATTTTTAAAAATGGTCTCCTCTCACTTAAGGCTAAAAGAAAGCGAAAGGTTAAATAGCCCAAAGACTCTTAAAGCTTATCTATTTAAAAATGTATTCAGTGGGGAGCAGATGTGGCTCAGGCAGTTG
>JAQZBX010109940.1:0-10416 GCA_029593785.1 Cabassous unicinctus
GCCAAAAGCATTTCTGCCACCTACCCTAGCAACAGCAGCCACCAATCCCAAACCGCCACCCGTCCTTAGGTCCACCAATCCTCACCCTCTTCCTTCAGAGTATATAAACCCTGCCTCTTCAATAAACTTTTGCAGCTTGATCAGAATCCTGTCTTGCTGTCATTCTTCGTGTCTCTTGTCCCATACCATTCTTTCTTCACAGGACCTGAGCCCCAGTTGATTGTCCCACGGGACGGGACATACTGTAAATGCACTATTTACTTCCTCCATTTTAATCTTTGGTTTTCATATGTCTGCTTGTTTTTGTCTCTCTTTTTACTCTTTTCGTTATGCTTTCTGCTATTCTTTCTTCTATACTCTCCTCCAAGCCTCTCTCTCCTGTCTTTTTCTTTCCGTTTCTAAGGCTTCCTTTAATATCTCCTGCAAAGGTGGGTTCTTTTTTGCACACTCTCTTAGCTTCTGTTTGTTTGTGAATATTTTATACTCACCTTCATATTTGAAGGACAGTTTTGCTGGATAAAGAATTTTTGGCTAGCAGTTTTTCTCTTTCAGTTTCCTGATTGTATTATGCCACTGTCTTCTCGCCTCCATGGTTTCTGAAGAGAAATCTGCACTATGTCTTACTGGACGTCCCTTGTATATGATCGTTTGCTTCTCCCCTTCTGCTCTGAGAATTTTCTCTTTATCTTTGACATTTGACATTCTGAGTAATATGTGTCTTGGAGTATGTCTATTTGGATTTATTCTCATTCGGGTACGGTGTGCTGCTTGGACATGTAAGTTCATTTCTTTCATGAGAGTTGGGAAATTTTCAGCTATTATTTCCTCAAATACTCCTTCTGCCCCTTTTCCCTTCTCTTCCCCTTCTGGAACTCCCATGACATGTATGTTGTTGCGTTTTGTGTTGTCATTCAACTCTCTGAGCCCCTGCTCAATTTTTTTCCATTCTTTTCTCTCTTCAGTTTTAGCTGCTCTGTCTTCGGTAACACTTATTCTTTCTTCTGTCATTTCGAGTCTACTGTTGTATGCCTTAAATGTGTTTTTGACCTCACCTATTGTGTCTTTCATTCCCATGAACTCTGTTACTTTTCTGTTCAGGATTTCAAATTTTTCTTTGCATTTGCTCAATGTCTTCTTGATGTCATTTATCTCTTTATTTATATTGTCTTTCCACTCATTAATTTAATTTTGGAAATTTGTGCTCATCTCGATTAGTTCTCTCAAATTCTGCATCTCTTCTGGGACTTTGATGTATTCCTTTTCTTGGGCCATGTCTTTTTTTTTTCTTAATATGGCTTGTAATTTTTTGCTGGTGTTTAGGCATCTGGTTAGGATGTAGTTTACTTAGATGCTCAATCTCTTTCTCTTTTATAGGGATTTATTGGCAGGAGGCTGTGAGTTAGCACAGCTCTTTGATTTTTGGCTCGACTTGGATTGTTAGGATTGTCCTGCTGGTTGTTCAAAACTGGGCACTGGACCCAGTAATTGGTTGTAGAGTTGCTTCCTAGGGCCTTGGGCAGTGAGGCTATAGAGGCCAGGAAAAGCCTCTCCTACTTATTTTTAATTTTCTTATGTGCACTTCCTTGTCTGCCAGGAGATGGCGCTCTGTGGCAACTTTCAATTCAATGCCTGGTTGGAGTGCATTTGTTGTGACACAGAGCAGATCAATGTGATAGAGCTTCCTGTCTGGAGGCTAAGAGCCTTGTAATTCAGACTTTCAGAGACAGTTCTCCAGTCTTCTCTGGCAGCCCCTCCCTTTTCCCAGCTAGGAAATAGTTCCACTCCCCTCTGAGTCCTCAACAATCAGTCCCTGTTAGTAGAGGAGGAAATTGGGAGCGTTATATATCTTTAGGCCCTTGCAGGCTCCAAAGCAAACAATGGCGCAGCCCCACCCAGCCTGGAAGGGCTCTCGGGATACAGTAGACCAAACCTGGGAGTCAAAAGCAGAGTCAGCCCCAGGCTCTCTTTCCCCTCTCCTGTGGAGTCCTCAACAATTACTCCAGGCTAGAAGAGAGGGAGATTGCGAGGGTCATATTTCTCCAGTCCTTCACCGGATCCCAGGGCAAACCACCGTGTGGTCCACCTGGCCTGGAAGGGCCTGTGGGGCACCACAGCCCAAATTTGTGGGTCAAAACGTGAGATAGCCTTAGGCTGTGTCCCTCTCTCTCCCCTTTCCTGGGGTGGTAGATCCCTGGAGCCCCCTTTGTCTGTAGTTGCAGCCCCAGAGGCCCGAGAATTCTAAAGAGTCTTTAGTACAGGGGAGGGTGCCGGCAGCAGCAGCCGCTGCTGGTTCCAACTCATGGTTCTGTCCTCACGATTTCCCTCTTTTGTCCCTCTCTCCTCTGGGTGGTGTGCAGCTTTCACCTGTTGTCCTAAACCCTAAAAGATCTTTTTTGGGGCTGTTTCAGCCCATCCTCTAGCTATTTTTCTGGAGAAGAGATTCCCGTGTCTTACTAGTCTGCCATCTTCCTGGAAGTTCAGGCCCTTTCTTTAGTGTGCTAAAGGGTTTCTAGCCTTCTTACCTGAGGAGCAGAATCTCATCTAAATAAATGACTTTGTTCTGGAACACTTAGCTTTCTGTATAGATCTGCTTATTTAGACAGAATTTGGTCAACCGGGGGGAAAGAGGTTGTCTGAAAGAGTTGAGAATAAGGGGAGTAATATTTCCTGCTTTAATCACAGTATCACCTTCTTCAACACTGAAAAATGTTTGTATCATTTATCTACTATGGTATGTGCAAAGTGCTGTGAAAATAAGCCAGCAGATGATCCTGACTTCCAGACTGATTATGCCTTCAGAAATCTTATTAGTACACTTGAATTATGTTCTCTATGAAGAATGAGTTTGTAAATCAAAGATAAACCTCAGGGCCTGTTGAAACAAATCCCAAATCAATAAAATTCTGGGATGCCTGCAAAAGTGCTTTTAGAAATATTGAGTATCATCTAAATTATGATAAAGGCCAATGGTTGCCTATATGGTTGGAGGATTCTCTGTGAGAGTTATATAAATCCTCCCCACTCCTGACCCAACCGAGTTAAGTAGAGTATTTTGTGGAAATATTCAGAAGGCACTAAGGTGGATATTTTTTCCTGAAGAAAACCAAGCCCACCATAATTTCCAACATGACCATATTAAACCTGATTTGGTTTTTTGAACATTTCTCCCAAAGAATTTAAGGGGTAACAGAATTTCCTAGTAAACAAAAACCTAGCAAAGTGGTCTTACGGCTTGTGGCATCCAGTGACTTCTGCACTAGGTGAGAAGATCTTGGAGGCTGTGTCTCTCCAGATTTCAGGGTTTTTTCCATGAAACCTCAGTTCTCTGATTTTCAGTCTGTCCAGCTTTTTCTTGGTGTAAGGATGGGAGTGACAACTTCTGAGCTCATTACATGTCAGGGCTGAAACTGGAAATTGATATATTTTCTTTTAAGGCAAATCTTCAGTGACACTGGAAGACTAAATCCTAATTTTTTCTTCTACTTCTTCATACCTTATCACCTTATTTAGCTGGAGAATCTTCACACTCTTAGCTTCCTGGAAGTGCAAAGAAAATTGTTCCAGCCGTAGAGGTTTGTGCCGGGAGGAGGTGGTGTCTGAGCTTATGTTAATCTAGTTAAAGTGGGTGGAAAGGGGATTTCAGGTGACGGGAACAGTGTAGGAAAGGTAGGGAGGAGAAACCAGAACCTCACGCCCTGGTCAGAGGAAGCTGTAAGAGAACAATAAAGGGATATGGAAAATGCAACGAGAACTTGGGAGGGAAAAAAGGAGAGGAAAAGGCACAGGGATAAATGACAGAGACAAAATGGGAAGTTGCCAGAGTGCTGATTAGACTTCTAGGCTGGTGGACCCCAAAGAAATGTATTACAGTAGTCATAACGCCTTGAATTAATTTAGTGATTTACAGGGTGCAAGTTCATTTCATATCTGTTATCTTGTCTAAACCTCACAGCTTCCTATTTTATAGGTGATGAAACCAAGAAGCTGAGAGTTTAAGGGGCTTGTCTAAGACCAGCCAACTAGTGAATGACAGCACTGGGTTAGAGCACAAGAGTGACTGGCTCCAGCCTGGGCTATTTCCACACCATGTGAATTCCAAGAGGCTACTTAAAGCCCAAGCTGCCCTGAGAGGGGTCAGCATGCAGGTCTTAGCACAACCTTTGGCAGCACAGGCTCTGACACATCCCTTTATATGTATGGAGATGTAGCTACAGTTCTCCAAAGTATCGGGGTAGAAAATGTTTTAAATGCCAATCCATGAGAAAATTCACTTGCCCATCCCTGAGGCCTTTTTCTAAAATTCTATCATTAGAAACTGTGAGCCATACAGCCCCTATCTGAAGCTGCTATGACACATTACACAAAGCTACCTATCTAGCCACAGTGGAATGAGTTCAGTACAGCGGACTATCATTATTTCCTGTGGATTAAGTACTTAAAATGTGCAGGTCTGAAGTGTCAGTAAGTACACCTGCCCAAACAGTAGCTACTATCATTCTGTTCCCTGGGGCGATATGCCTCTCTTCCAAAACCATTACCTAAACAGAGCATTGACCTTGGTGAAAGTGTCTTAGAATTACACTTCAATCTAAGACCTTCCTTCTTCTGTCCCTGCCTCCCTTCCTCTCTCCTTCCTTCCTCTTTCCTTCCCTTTCTCCTTCACAGAAGTCTGACCTCTTCCAGCTTCCTTCAGTACCCTCCCCCGCCATATTCCCATACTGGCATTCTTCCTAATACATCTCCTCCATGCCTAACTCCATGTTGGCATGTGCTTTGTGGAGGATACTGGCTAGCACAGTGTACACACATATAACCTGATTCTCTCTAGTTATCAAATTCTGATGATTTGAAAACAACAAAATAACAACAAATCAACCACTCTCTATGTGATTCTCGGTTATCCAAAGCATTGCTGAGTTCTGTTTGGCTGAATGTGATTGTGGTCCAGTTGGTCTCACCATCAGTCAGTGGATCTCTTTCACAAGGGAACAGAGTTTGATAATCACTCTGTTATATGATAAAGGCCAGTGGAGGGGGTGTGTTACCTTGCCTTGCATTGTAATCTGATGTGGAGGCAGAGTACACTAAAGTTTTGCATCTTCAAGGTCCTAAGCACTCACCTAGTTCTCCTCAATACAGAGTTATCTCTGAACAGGCCCATAGCCAAATCTCAGGATCTGTTTGATCATCATAAAATGGGCATAATATTTAACTTCCACTTAGGCCTCAGGTGCCTAAGTGAGTGATGTCTTCTCTAAGGGATTCCTCTGAATCTGGGGCAGTGAGATAATGAGGAGGTTTCCAAACAGTGTTTGGGTACCCCTCTCTCCTATAGTTCAGTGAAGGGGAATAAAAATCTCCTTTAGCTGGATTCCAGAGGAGGAAGTGATAGTTAAAATGGTGAGCTAGTTAGAAAAGCTGCTTTGTTTTTATCCCAAATTAGAGCCCTGAGGACAAGAATAGCTTTTGCAGCAGCACTCATCTGGGTGAAATTACAGGGGACATCAGTCTACATGCAGGTCTCCAGCTGCAGGTTGCCAGTATTGGGCTCTCCCCCAAGGCCTGTGTTCCTTCCTCAGCTGAAATCTATGGGTTCCCAAGGGAACTCAGAGATTTTCTTGCTAAATTTGCCTTGGGTTGGGATTGGGGTCCTTTGCAATTCACTGGTCCTTGGGCCCCAATTGTTCAGTCTTTTGAATATAGCAACATAAAATCAACATCTATTTACCTCAAAAGGAGATGGTTAGCTTTACTGGTAGCCAAGAGTGAGGGAGATAGAAGACAAATTAGAGCCAGATAAGAGTAGACAATTACAAGAAGCACTTCCTGGAGTATAAGCATTGAAGGAAGAGAATGCAGGATTGACTGGCTCTAGGCAAGACACAGAGCCATAGCATCAGAAAGGAAGTATCTTCCAATTTTGGGTTATTAAGGGAGGAAAACATGACTTGCCTATATTGTATTGTTTGTTTGACTATGGGAAGGGAAGATACCGTTTTTCCTGAGGTGGTTCTTTAGCTAGCGCTGTGGTTCTCAAGCTTGATTGTGCATCAGAATCACTTGTTGAGCCCAATCCCACACTTCCTGAAAGCATCTCTGGGACTACTGCTTTTGGCTAAGATGGACTAACAGGGACCATAATTATTCGCCTATATAAAGCAACCAAAAAATGAACAAAATATATAAAACAATGGTTTCCAAGACAATGGATGCCAGGATATGAAGGGCAGTGATACCCAAGACAAGGGAAAGAGACGAGGTGAGCCTTATAATTACCCCAGTTTACCACCTTGTGCGAGTTTCTAGGCTTCGTTGCCAGGTAGATCCCAGTGGACTCCCTGAGCTAAGGAGAGAAGGCTGAGTGTCTGGTAAAAGGAAAATGGTAAAATTCCTAGGACAGTACCAGGGAGGAAAGGGCTACACAGAGAGAGAACCCTGAATATCTGCACAGTGCTCCTTATCTTCATCTGAGTATTGATCAATGCTTTAGTGCATGAAAACAACCTGAGGCTGGGAAAGAACTGTCCGAAAGGATTAGAGGTAATGGTAACTGGCACTCACACAGGGCCAGGAATACTGCCTCTTCTCAGCATCCAAAATGGAAAACCCCAAGATTCACGGTGCATTGGGTAAGTTAAACAGAATTGTGTTTCTCAGTTGTAAGGAGTAGCCATAGACTGATCACTGCTCCAATCCTGCCTAACAAATCATAAAGGTAAGACTGGAAAGAAACAAATTGTTTCCAAGTAACTTAACTATTTCCTAGAGCAAAGCCCTTGGGTTAGGCAAAGATTTCTTATCTAAGACACCAGAGACGCCACCAATAGTAGAAGAAATGGGCAAGCCAGACTTCTTCAAAATAAAAAACTGTTCTTTGAAAAACACTGTTAAGGGAACGAAAAAAAGGCCACAGACTGGAAGGAAACATTTGCAAAGCTCATAATCTGATAAAGGATTTGTACAGAAAACATATAAAGAACTCTCACACCTCAAATAATAAGAAAATAAACAACCCATTAAAAATAGGTAAAAGATTTGCCCAGGCATTTTACCAAAAAATACATGTGAATGCCACATAGGGACATGAAAAGATACACAACTTCATTAGACATTAGGGAAATGCAAATCAAATTTGCAATGAGATACCACTACACATTTACTAGAACTGTGAAATTGGAATGATAAATGATTTTACTAACTGTCTTGATTTGCTTGAGTTTCCATTTTATCCAGGGAGTTATAAAGAAGAAATGGAGGTTAACTGAAGCAGGCTGACATACCAATAATTCTTTGCGGTGTTGATAAAAACCCCTGGCCCAGCCTGAGGGGAAGAACTGTAACAAAGAGTTCAAGCTGACAGCCGCAGAGTCTGCCGACCTTCACCAAAGGGCCACAATCTTACATCAACATCCTGCTTGGTGATTAGCGAATGGGGCCTCAAGGTAGCCCCTGTAGTAACCCTACACGTTCCCTTTTTCCCTCCCCATTCCCCCATATCTTCCTTTGTTTCAAGCAGCCATGTAAGCTGCTCCCCAGCTCACCCCAGAAACCTCTTTTGGTGCTGCTCCTGTATTAATGCAACTTCAGCTTAATAAACTTGCTCTGCTCCCCCTTTTAAAAGTCTGTTTATTTTATTTCCAGCACATCAGTATGAATCTGTAAATCACTCATTAATAGTGAGATCTAATACTGATTAATGAACATGGGATTTGTTCCATTTATTTAGGTCTTCTTTAATTTCTTTCAACAATTATTTTTAGATTTCTGTGTACAAGTCCTTTATACCCTTGGTTAAATTTATTCCTAGCTATTTTACTCTTTCAGTTGCTAATGTAAATGAAATTGTTTCCTTAATTTCCTTTTCAGATGGTTCATTGTTGGTATACTGAAACACCACTGATTTCTGTGTGTTAATCTTGGACCCCAACACTTTGCTGAATTCATTTATTAGCTCTAGTAGCTTTCTGGTAGAATCATTGGAACTTTCTATACATAGGATCATATCATCTGCAAATAGGGATAGTTACACTTCTTCCTTTTTCTTCCTTTTCATGTTAGAGGCCTTTTATTTCTTCTTCTTGCCTAATTGCTCTTGCTAGAACTTCCAGTACAATGTTGAGAGGGGAAGCATTCAGTCTTTCACCACTGAGCATGATGTTAGCTGTAGGTTTTTCATATACGCCCTTTAACAAGTTCAGGAAATTCCCTCCTATTCCTACTTTTCTGAGTGTTTTTATCAAGAAAAGTGTGCTGGATTTTGTCAAATGCTTTTTCTGTGTCAATTGAGATAATTATGTGAGTTTTTTTCCTTCATTATATTATATTGATTGATTTTCTTATGTTGACAGTAACTACTGATAATGCAGGACTTATTTCTGACATTTTGCAATTTGGTTTTTATAAGACATAACTATTTTGTGCTTCATTTTTTTCATTACTGCCTTCCTTTCTCTTAATTGATCTTTTGTAATGAACCATTTAGAAACCTTTCTCATTCCTTCTGTGTATGTTTTTCAGATATTTCATTGTGATTACCATGTGGCTTAAACTTAACACCCTAAATATATAATAATCTCATTTGATTTGATAACAGTTTAACTTCAATAGCACACACAAACTATATTGCTATACTCCTCTGTCACACCATCTTTATGTTGTTCTTGTCACATGTTATGTCTTTTGTGTATAAAACCATAGATTTTTCATTACCACTTGCATTTTAGATCCTGTAAGAAGTAAAAAGTAGAGTTACAAACCAAAAATGCAATAGTACTGGCATTTATATTTAGCAAGTTATTTCTTCATGTGCCTTTATTTACTGTCTAGTGTCCTTTCCTTTCAAACTGAAGAACTCCCTTTAGCAATTTTGTAGGATCAATCTAGTAATGACAAAATCTCTCAGGTTTTTTTCATCTAGGAAGGTCTTAATTTCTCCCTCATTTCAGAAAGGCAGTTTTGCCAGATATAGAATTCTTGGTTGATAATTTTTTTTCTTTTAGCACTTTATTTATGTCATCCTATTGCCTTCCTGTTTCTATGGTTTCTGATGAGAAATTGTTACATAATGTTATTGAGGTTCTCTTTTACATGACATGTTGCTTCTCTCTTGTGGCTTTCAGGAATCTCTCTTTGTCTTTAGCATTCAACAGTTTGTTTATAATATGTCTGGTGTGGGTATCTTTGAGAGTTTGTCCTTCTTGGAGTTCATCAAAATTTTTGGATGTATATTATCATGTCTTGCATTAAATTTGGGAAGTTTTCAGCCATTATTATTCAACAATTATTTCTGCCCCTTTCTCTCTCTCTCTTCTCCTTCTGGGACTTCCATAATGCATATATTGATATACTTGATGGTGTTCCATAGAACTCTTAGACTCTGTTTACTTTTCTTCATTCTTTTTTTCTTTCTGATTCTCAGACTGAGTAATTTCAATCATCTTATCTTCAAGGTTACTGATTCTTTCTTCTGCCAGCTCCATCTGCTGCTGAACCCCTCTAGATCTTCAGTTCTAGTATGTCTTTTTATGATATCTATCTCTTTATTAAAATTATCTTTTTGCTTATCTATCATTTTCATGTTTTCCTTCGGTCCCTTCAGTTTTTTGTGTTTTTCTGTAGTATTAGAAAAATGCAGCATAGCTAAAATATTAAGGTATTGTATTGTACCTTATAATGTTAGAAAAATTCAATGTAACTCTTGCTCACATGTCAGGAGGCATGCAGAGCTACAGATTTAACATTAACTGAATTTAATTCTACCAAAAATGTAAAGCTATGCACTTCCTCACTCATTATCTTTACTTGCATCCATCATTATCTGTATCTTCATATCAGTGTTACCTGTGCCTTTATACCCATCTCCAAGATTACATGACTCCAGGTACCATGCATATTTTAAGATTAACTGAGAAAGCAAAAACTAATTTTTCCAGACCCTTCTTAGAAATGTCACCCTAATAATTAACTTTCTTTGTTTCAACTGGTATAAAAGCTGAGAAAAACCCTTAACAGGGAAGCCAATTTGAGAATACATCTCTGGTCTCCCACCAGCAAATAAATCCTCTTATCCTTCCTAGCTTAGTTCATTGTGTCTGTCTATACTGCCAACTGAGCAAACAAACTCAACTAAGGACCACCTTCTTCAATTTGGTGCCCAACATTGTGAATGTTTGGTGCCCTGTGAGAATGACACTGCTCGGTAGACTCCTGGACCCCTAAGGTAAGACATTCACAAATCCCAGCTCAATGGCCGCCAGTGCTTTACTCTGAAAGTCAGATGAGAATCTCTTGCCCCGGGCATCAAGGATCCCTAAAGGTGGTGGGCTACTGTATCAAGCCCCTAAAGAGTAACCTTGAGTTTACTTCCTCACCAAAGTCTGTTGCCACATGTTGAAGCAAAATGGTTGCCCATCTCTG
>JAQZBX010109941.1:0-10422 GCA_029593785.1 Cabassous unicinctus
TCAAGGTCTTTTTTTTTTTTTTTCCAGTTGCATTGCTTGTTGGTACTTGGTAGCAATCCCTCAGTGCCAGGGAGGCTCATCCCCAGGAGTCACGTCCCATGCGGGAGAGAAGTTATTGTGTTTATATGCTGAGTTTGGCTTAGAGAGAGGCCACATTTGAGTAACAAGGAGGCTCCCAGTAGGTAACTCTTAGGCACTCTGCAACACTAGGCTAAGTTTCAATTTCAAGAGCAAAGGCTCATAAGAATAGTCATCAATATCAAGGGCCCATCAATGGACCATCCTCCTTCACTAGTTATTACCCCTGTACTTGGAGGATTGTTGCTGTTCCATTAGAGAATGTGGCAGAGCTCCCCAGGATGGAAAATTGATATTCTTTTGGTTATTGTGTGAATCTCCACCCACTTAAAAACAATATTTCTAAGGCCAAACACTGGATAAACAAGTAAATTCTCTACATATTGTTACATATCCAAAGCTGAACCAGATAAAATGGTATAAATATAGTAGGGATCTGGCTAGTAATGAAACTAAATAAAAGTAAGAGGCAGTTTCAGGGAGCACCCACACAAGCTGTCCAGGAAAGGGGCCATGAGTCCTAGAGGCACACATTGGGAACGTCTCTGTAGTATAGATGGATGATCTGAACCTGGTGTCTTTATATATTTGCAACTCACCCTCCAGTCACCTTGCTGTGATTCCACAAGAATCTAGAACCTTTGGATTAAAATGTGATCTGCCATTTTCCTATTGGAACACAATAAACTGACCAGAGAATCTAAGTGTCTTGGTCTTGAAGGCAGCTACATTTTTCATTATAAATGAAGAAAATAGCATACTAGATTCCTTATAAATATCTTGTGAACTTATGAATTAACCCTGGAGAGATTATCCCTTCTGGTGTGCTGCGCCTAGAAAGCAAAGAATCTAAGCCAATGCAAATTCGCCAAGGTAAATGGTTCAAGCACTCTGCCTTCAACCGTGGGCTCTGCAATGAAAAGAAGAATCAAAATAATGAATTCACACATGGAGAAGCCAAGATACATTTTAAAAAATCTAGTGATAATTGAATTCAGTTAAACATAGAAATAAAGCCTAGTAACAGGTAGCTATGGCCACAAAACATGATGTAATTGTTATAAATCTTGGAAGAAGAGCTACAGAATTCTAAAGTACTTTGATAATAATATATTGGGAAAATATTTTGGAATGTGCCAATAAAAACAGGAGATAGAAGGGGGAAGTGGTAGTAAAGTGTAAATTTTTTTACGTTTCATAGGGAGAGTTAAGACACGTATGAAGTTTCATGTATGAAGTTGATAGTTAAGAAATGTAAATTTAAATATATTATTTAAAGATAAAAATATAACTATATACTATTTTACTTCCACTTTCAGCTAAGATGGTGTAACAGGGATCAGATTTACACTCTTTATTGAACCAACTAAAAAATCAGGCAATATATTTCAGCAATGGTTTCCAAGACACATTAGTCTACGGGCAACTAAGGACAGTGATCCTTGAAAGACAAGAAACAAATAAATATGAGCCCTCAATTGACCCACCTTATTGCCTTAAGAGCGTTTCCAGGCTGTGGCTTGTGGGGGGAGGCAAAGAGACCTGATGGAGCCCCATGATCTCCCTGAGTTGAGGACACAGAAATGGAAGTCCAGAGAGGACATGATAGCTAGTGTTCACAGAACAATGTTATGCCAAAGAGGAGAGAGCACAAGAGAGAGAGTGCAAGAGATCTACAGAGGGTCCTCTTCCAGTCTTCAGCTGAGTACTGCTCGCTCACATATGTGAAGAAACTGAAGCTGGGAAAGCAGCACATGAAAATCACATGAAAGGATTAGAAAGAATAATCCCTGAAGATCAGACAGTGCCAGGAATAGTTGCTGTTCTTACCAGCCAGAGGGAAAGCCCTCATAATTCACAGTACAGCAGGTAGAGTATACAAAAGGGTTTTTCTTACAAACTGAAGGTTTGTGGCAACCCTGCGTCAAGCAAGTCTATTGGAACTGTTTTTCCAAAAGCACGTACTCACTTCGTGTCTCTGTGCCGCATTTTAATTAAAGTATGTACATAGTTTTTTAGACATAATGCTATTGCACACTTAGTAGACTACAGTATAGCATAAACATAACTTTTATATGCACTGGGAAACCAAAAATTTCGTGTAATTCACTTTATCATGATATCCGCTTTACTGCATTGGTCTGGAACCAAGCCCACAGTATCTCCAAGGTATGCTGGTACAAGGTACGTATTCCAGGGGTAGGATCAAGGGAATTCTTGGAATTCTGCCTACCACAGTAAATATGAAATTCTTTCTTATTATCTAGTCTCTTGAAGAGAGAGTTGACTATTTAAAGCAAAACTTTATTCCAGGGTTTATAGCATATGTCGAAATACAATGTATGACAAGACTACAAAGGATCAAAGAGAAGGCCTGGGAGTATCCTGTTGTAAGTTGTTTATAATATCTAAATGGTGTAATATCACTTGAAAGTAGACCATTACAAGTTAAAGATGTATACTAGAAACCCCAGAGTGAACACTAAAATAAAAGCATGAAGAGTTATAGCTAATAAGCCAACAAATGAAATAGAATAGAATCATTAAAAAAATATTCAATTGATCCAAAAGAAGGCAGAAGAAAAAAAAAGCGGGGGAACAAAAAACAGACAAGATAAATAGAAAACAAATAATAAGATGTTAGATTTAAACCCAACCATATCAAGAATCACATTAGCTGTAAATAGTTTTAAAAGTACATCCTAGAAAATGATGGTAAATGGAACCATTTCTGCTTCCACTCCTTGTTCTCAGGCCCATGTGTTCTACCTACTGGAAACAAGAGCCACATAATGGTCATGGATTTGGGGTGTATCCTGAAGGAGAGCACCCCACACCTCACAGGATATTATCACCAACCTGGCACCTCAGTTGTGCTTTCAACGGGCCATTCCATTGCTTTATCAGGTTGGCAGATTCTTAGTAGTACAGTATGTGACAGGAACAGTGGGTCCCATAGTCATGCATCCATTGCTTCATCACTTTACTTGGTCCAACATGATGTTATGTGTGATTCCATGTTGGCAGATCAAACACTAAGCTCCTTTTTAGTTGTGCTAAGAGGCTCTAAAGGCAGGGAAGACAAACTGATATCTAGAATATGTGTCCACTGCAGCCAAGATGAATCACTCTGTGTTCCAGGATGGAAGGGATCTAGTTTGTACAATTCACCACCAAGTGCTGGTGGGTCTTCTTAAGAGATGATGACCTATGAGGAGCCTTACACTGGTCTCTATTCCTGGCAGACTGGACATTCAGCAGCTGCAGTGTCTCTGTCAGCCTTGGCGAGTGGGTATTAATGCTGTTGAATCCACGTAGTCTCCATCCTGACACCATGGCTACTACACCCACATATGCATTGTGTTGGCACTGGGGTGATCATTGAGAGAGGATAGCTGACATCAACTGGCAGGGTCATTCAGGTTGCTTAGTGCCTCTTCTGTACTGGATGCTGGGAGCCAGACCTGGGCCAGAACTACATTTATCAACTGGCCTCTATTTGTCCCCACTCTAACAGGGGAGCCCTTATAACACTTCGGGTTCCCAAGAATCTATTTTGACTCTGACCCTGTATAGAGCAGTCCTTGAAATGTTAGAATAGTCCCCTTTGCCTGGTAAACCCAAGTAAATGGCAATACGTCTCTTTGAGGAAGGATTTGGAGAAAAATTACTGTAAGCCCGTTCTGTGTTGTTGCAGGGTCCTTCTCTGGCAGAAGCCTTAGTGACCTGGCCTTTTCTTTGGTCAGTTTGGGGTCTTGAAATTGGTCAAAAGATCATGACTTTTTTAGCCTTCTGACTATTCATCCTTGATTTGTTTGATTGCATTTATTGATCAATGACCTTGGCAATCCCTGGAGAAGCCATGTTCTGTTAACCATCTCCATAGCTCTCTGAAGACTGGAACCCCATTGATTATCACTCTGACCTTCCTCTCACTACAATAACTGTGCTCCTCCTTACTTCTGATGAATGCATGTCACCACCTGGGGATTCTATCATGTCCTCTGCTCTCAGAGAACCCACTTCTGTAGCAGCATTTCCTAATATCAATCCCAGCCTATAGGAGAGAGTTGTCACTGAGCTTCTCAGTGAGTCTCCCCAGCATATTCCTTATTGTTTAGTAAATATCGTGTCCTCCAGGCCCTTCCACCAAATGTATTTGGTTGGTGGGTTTTCCAGCCTTACATAATATTTCCATTGTAGCATGCCCACTTCTCTTACCCTTTAATCTCTCCTTTTACTATCTGTCACAGCACTTCTGGCATCTCTATTTTACTTAACATGAGCCATTGCTTTTCCCAAGCTTCTAAGAACCATCGCAGGAGTGTATTAGCACCATTGCCCAGGGTCTTTGCCAAGGTGTTAACTCCTGTATCATTGGAGAGTAAATATTCCTATATTGATAAGCTTCCCATTATCCAAATTTATGTCTTTGTTTGATCTGGAATCCTCAAGATCTTGTTCCCTGTATATGTTCCTGACTCTTGCCAGTACATGCTGTTTAGGTTTTGTAGCTCCTTCAGAGAGCTTCCTCCCTTAGGAGGCCTAATACTTCTCCAGCCAGGTTATGCTATGACTCAACCCTGTTTATTGATCTAGGCACATCACCTTGAAGCAAGGGGGAGCGCTAGCCTTCAACAGGCAGGTTTGGGCCCAGAGGGTTCAAAGGGATCTAGAGATTCAAGATTTTATTGACCCAGATATTCCCATGCATGTCTCAGGATCCCAGTCTGCACCACTCAAGGCACTGACCTTGGAGCAGCAAAGCTGCCAAGATTAAGAATTCACCCTTCTAGGGAACACTGCTACTCTAAGCCTGATGCTCAGATTTTTCTGCTGTCTGACTGCAGAGTCTCTTTATATGCTGCCAAGGATAGTGCTAGTTTTCACATTTAGCCTTTAATTGGTGATTAGTCACCTTTAGCCCTCATTGTCTTTCTTCAATACATTGATTGCCCCACCTATAGCCATCCAATTCTATCCTCCTTCCTTAAATTGCTACTTCACCCTAAATTAGCAAATGCCTGATATATTAACCAAGCCAATGCATTCAATTCCACTATCTTATCCCAGGTTCACCACCAGTGAAAATTTTAATAGTTTCATCCCTATGGCATGCCAGGAGTGATCAATGCTCCCCTACCCCACTCCCCACAACCTCCACCAATGATGGGAATCTCTTTGATCCAGCTCCAAAACCCCATTTTACAGTCTGTTTTCTCAGACCACCTCCAGACACCAACTACCTTAGGTCAGTTTTCTTTGAAAACAGACTCTAAAATGAAGACATTTTTGTGCATAAAGTTTATTGGAAACAACACTTAGGATCAGCACACTTGGGGAAATGAAAGGATTGAGCAAAAGGAGAAGTTGAACTGGGATGCAATCTCAGCAAAGCTGACTCCATGGGTGCTCATGGAGCTAGTCTAGCTCTTCAGAGTTGTTCTTCCTTGAAGCAAGGGGACTGGGTCCCTCTCACCAGTCACTGGATATGGAGCATTCCTGGAGAAGGACACATGGCCTTGAGAGAGGAGGCTCTTTTTGGTTGAGGACAATTCCCAAAGAGCAACTCACTTGAGAACTGTCAGTGACAACACTCCCAGGAGTTGGGAAATGATGAGTGTCTCAGTCCTAAAGGGGATCTATCTAGGAGGCACACCACAGTATCCACTACAGTTTTCAATAGGTTTGGTGAATGGATGGATCACAGGATTTATGGCTGTTTGAGTGAATGGATAGATAGACAGACATGGAGTTCTACTTACCCCCAACAGGTGAGCCAGAGCAATAGCTGAATTAATCCTGAAAATCACTGGCCTTTCCTAATGAAGGGTTGGCCTTTAATAAGAGCACTATGCAATGAACAGGGCTAGAAAAAGCAATTCCTTGAGGGCCTCTGAATTCTCAGTAATCAATAACAAATCAGTAAAATCATAATTGAAATAGGCAACCATTAACCAAACATAATTTGACTGTGAAAATACTAATCTAAACTCTAATAACTCCTTTAAAGAAGGTGAGGGGCAGGGAGAAGGAGTAGTTCAGTGGTTTGAGCACCTGCTTCCCACATATGAGGTACCAGGCTCAATCCCAGTACCTCCTGAAAAAAAAAATACATGAACTCTAATAAACTTTAATCAGAATTAATGTTCAGCCTAAGGAACCAGAGAAGACTCTCTTTATTCAGGTCTCAGGTCTACGTGCCCCATCAATTCCTGGAACCCAGGGAATTTTAGGAATCTATGTCACTGTCAACATTGTTTCCTTTAGAATATTTCACCAGGCTGGATTTATGGCATATTTATTGGGCTAAGCCCAGGCAAGGGAAAGGAAAGGGGAGAATTTATTAACACTGGGAGACCCCTGCTGTTGTTTCCAGACCAATTCAGGACTATGGGTTGTCTTAGTTTGGCACAGAGCTGCTGATGCAAAGTACCAGAAATAGATTGGTTTTTATAATGGGAATTTTATTTAGCGTAAAAGCTTACAGTTCCAAGGCTGTGAAATGTCCAAACCAAGGCACCATCAGAGATGCTTTCTCACCAAAGTCAGTTACTGGTGATCCTGGTGTCCTGCCACATAGTGAAGATAGCGGCTGGTCTCTGCCGATGTATTTGCCTTCTCCTCCAGAATCTACCATTTCTCGGAGCTCAGCTGTGGGCAAACAGGCATAGGATTTGTCTCTTTCTGGACCTCCTCTCTCAATCTTCGCTGCTCTGCTTCTTTCCCGAGTTCAACTGTGGGTTATCAGGCATATGGCTCATTTCTTCAGCCTTAACCTGCTCCATGGGCCCAGCCTCCTAGGGGCTTCATGCTTAAGTTTTGGCTGCTAGCAATCCTGGCAGGGTAAAAATGGCAGCTTCCTTTCTCTGTGTTTCTCTCTGTGTCTCCGTTTATATAAAGCTCCAGTAAAAGGGCAGAGATCCAACCTGAGTCACGCCTCACTGACATAATCCAATCCAAAGGGCCCTACACCCACAGAAATGGATTAGCTCAAGAAAACAATCTTTCCTTTATAGGATTCATAAAAGAACTTCAAACTGTCACATAAGTCTTCTCTGATCTTCCCTAGTGATTTGTCAAATTGCCAGAGAAACTGCATTATCTCCAACTGTTAGCAAATCCTGCAATTCTGGAGATCGATATCATTTTGTTCACTCAGCCTCAGCATGGAGACAATCCTGCAGAGTGTGAACACCGCAGCCTTTTAGGTACTAACACATCATATGGCTATCAAATACTACTTCAAAAGTCTTAATATTAAGTGGTTGAATGTCTTGTTTCTGGCCCATGATTGTCACAAGCTTTATTTCTATAAATTTGTGCTGCATTCCAGAGCCCCGCTGTGAGCTGTGTCAAATTTGCCCCATCACCACCTCTTCAGGAAAGGTGTTTCATGAGGATCCCTGGAGGACAGAGACAGTGTTACAGACTCAAATACATTTATTTGTCAAAGTTGAGGCTTCCACTGACCTCAAGACTTCATGAAAGTTAGAAGGTAAATTGTGACAACCACCCAGAGGACATGGAGAATGGGTGCTTCTTGGAGCAGGAGGTTGAATGAGGGATATATGACATAATTTGGGGGAAGGGAATGTAATTATAAATTAGCTGAACCAGCGACACATTGAGTCAAATTAGAGCTCCTCCCTTTTCTTGATTCCCATCCTTCGCCAAGCCATGTAAATTCCAACTCTGTCATGCCTCTGTTATATGTCTCCTCCCCACTCCCCTGACACTGCTCTGGCCCCGCCTTCATTACCTGCTCCTGGCCTGGGGCAACAGCTCCACTCCAGTCTCTAACTCCAGCCTCTCTCCTCCCTAATCCATCCTCACTGAAGGCACCAAGGAGCAGCTTGGAGGGTGGGTGTGTTAGGGGATGAGGAGGCAGGATATGCAGCAATTTACTGTGTTCAAGTATTGTTCCTTTTTGTGTGCAAACCATTTCAGTTCTTCCTGTGTCCCTCTGGGAGCTTATAGCGTGGGATATATGGGTAAATATAATATGGTTTCTATTGGAGAAATATTTCCATTGAAAAGGTATACAAGAAGAAAACAAAGCTTGATGTTGTTTGAGGTTGGGTTTTAGTATTGTGGAAGCCAAATATTAGTCACACAGAAGCTTAAAATTCAAGTTGATTTTGGAGGGAAATTACTTTGCATCACATTTCTGCCCAAGACCAAAGGGCGCTTACCCAGGTCCCTTGCCCTCCTAAATAGCCTCC
This sequence comes from Cabassous unicinctus, assembly GCA_029593785.1. Taxonomy (NCBI): domain Eukaryota; kingdom Metazoa; phylum Chordata; class Mammalia; order Cingulata; family Chlamyphoridae; genus Cabassous; species Cabassous unicinctus. The sequence goes on from JAQZBX010109941.1 coordinate 8,304, forward strand.
TCAGTTCCCCTCATTTCCCCAGCCAGGAAATTTATGAATCTGTTCTTATGTCGAGTGCTTTTATGCCCTTCCTTATGGCATCTACTTTCTCAACACGACACCTAAACTTAATGTGACCTGAGATCTTCAAGACCTGATGTTGGACTAAGAGGAAGGACACACAGATCTGAAAGCTCATCCTGAATGGCAGGGAGTCTGGAGTGACTGAAATGATCTGAAATTTGGGTAACCTAATTGATATTGTTGTGAAATGTGTATTTTGAAAGAAATCAGCTGGTAATAACCAGTTTGAAAGGCAAACATTCTTACTACAATTCTCACAGTTCATTGAGGTATTGGAATGTTATGACAGACAGGAACTGAGTTGAGCCAAGAGTAGAGACAAATGGTGAAGTAGAGAAGAAAGGCACAGATGTTGAAGATGTTCATCCACCCCACTTTTATTGCGTGCCCACCTATGCAGGTGCTGAAGAGACAGTAAAGAGCAAAACTTATAGCTAGGGTCTTCTAGTGGGAAAACAGACACTGATTGTGACAGTTTGAAGATCTTTTGTGAATCCCAGAAAAGATTATGTTCTTAAACTAATCTATTCCTGTGAGTGTGGGACCCTTTGACTGCATTAGATCCAGTTAAGGGAACTTTTGATTAGATCACCTCTTGATTAGATCACTTTAGGACCTTTGGTTGGACCACATCAATGAGGCATGACCCAGATTGGGTCTCCACCTTCTTGCTGGGGTCTTATATAAACTGAAAAGTGGAAGCAGAAGCACACAGAGAAAGGAAGCCACCATTTTGACCCTGCCATGTGAGCGAGAGGACTCCAGAGATCAATCACCATCTTGCCTTGTCATGTGGCAGGAGCCCAGGATCTGCCAGCAGCCAACCTTGGTGAGATAGCATCTCTGATGATACCTTGATTTGGACACTTTCACAGCTTCAGATCTGTAAAGCTTTTACCCTAATAAATTTCCCAATATAAAAGCCAACCCATTTCTGGTATTTTGAATCAGCAGCCTTTGGCAAACCAAAGCCCTGATCAAATATTCACAACATATATATGGCATGCAGTAACAAACTGGTGAGTTCAGAAAGCTGAGAGTGAACATGGCTTGATGTGATCTGGTTTTGGTGGCCAGGGAAAGCTTGCCTGAGGAGTGGCCTTTGAGTTTGTGCCATATAGAACATGTGGTCTCTCAACCTGCTTCATTTCCTCTCCACCACCAGGACTGGAAGCCTGAAGTCTACATTTTCCAGACTCCCTTACCAGCTGGTACTGCCAATGGAAGGCACTGGCAGGAGTCAGGAAAGTAGAAGGAATGGAGAAGCCAGGTGTGCTCCTGAGTCTGGTGGCACATCTGGGTACAACAGCAACAAGAGCAATGGGCAGTGACAGCAGGGACAAAAGCAATAATGGTGGAGGCAGCAGCAAGTGAGGGCTCTTGGGCTCCTGCTCTGACAGCCCAGTTTCAGCAGCAACAACTTCAGCAGCACAGAAATCATGGGCTCTGGGTAACAACATTTTCTCTTCTGCTCATCCCACCCTAGGGGTAGAGTGGTTCCCTAAAATTGGTTATCTGAGCTGATTTGGCTTGAAAGAAGTGATGACTGCAATGTTGGTGGAAAACGGAATTCTGGTAGTTCATGGCATGCAGTGTCTTAAATTACTTAAACTATCATCATTGGCTGCTTGGGATGAAGTACTTATTGAAGGCAAAGCTTGTGGAAACCAAGTGATTGCTGAAACTGGCCATTTTGGTGGGAATGATGAGTATAAAGATTCTGGATAGGCTGCTTCTGACTGCAATGGCCAGTTTACAGGAAAAAAAAACAACAAACGCAATCATTAATCATCAGGGAAATGCAAATAAAAACCACAATGAGGTACAACTTCAGATCTACTAGAATGGCTATAATTAAAATAATGGAAAATAATAAGAGTTGACACAAATGTGGAGAAATTGGAATAATTTTACACTGCTGATGGGGATGTAAAACAGTGTAACTGCTGTGGGAAGCAGTTTAGCAGCTCCACAAAAATTTAAACATAGTTACCATATGACCCAGCAATTCTACTCCTGGGTATATAACCAAAATAATTTTAAAAACTGATACTCA
>JAQZBX010109942.1:0-10416 GCA_029593785.1 Cabassous unicinctus
ATCCCAACCGCCGATGGCACTCTTCAGAGAATCTTTCCATGGAAAGCAATGCTAAGTACAAAATCACATCAAAATCAATCATAAGCATGCAGTTTGTCTTGGTGTAAAGTTCCTCTATGGCTGTATCCTTGTGAAACTTATACAACTTATCTGCTTCCAATATAAAAAGTATCCTTCATAGGGCCCACCGCTCCCATGAGCTTGACAAATGTCTACATTCTCCTTTATACACTATCCTCTGAGGGTTTCTTTTCTGAAAGCTTGGAGTTTCCCAAGCCATCAATTTCTCCTTTTTTTTGTGCCCAGCAATTCAATTCTTATTTTATCTATTTCCTCTTACATTTTGTTATAAGCTATAAAGAGAAGCCAGACTGCTTTTTCCACATTTATTCTGGAAATCTCCTCAGCAAAATGTCCAAAATCATCATTTTCAAATTCTGCCTTTCACCTAACATCAGGAGTCAATTTTCCCAAGTTTTCTGAAACTTTAAAACAAGATTTGCCTTTCCTCCACTTTCCAATACTAGTTTCACCACTTCCATTAAGGTCTTATCACCTTTAGCATACATATTTTTACCAACAGTCTTTTCAAAGAAATCTAGGCATTTTCTATCAAGCATCTCACAATTCTTACAAAAAATACCCCTTACACATTTATAAAGTCTTTCCAATATCTTTGGTAATTGCAAGCATTGGCACCCCACTATCCTGGTACAGTTTCTGTTTTAGTTTGCCAAAGGACTACCAATGCAAAGTACCAGAAGTGCATTGGTTTTTATTTAGGGGATGTATTTCAGGAAAAATTTACAGTTCTGTGGCCATGAAATATCCAAATCAAGGCACCATCAGAGGGGCTTTCTCAACAAAGCCAGCTACTGTTGATTCTGCTGTCCAGTCACTTGGAATCAAGTTCTCTTCCTTCCTCTCCAAGCTCACCATCTCTTGGAACCCAGCTCCTGAAGCTCAGCTTTAAGCAATCAGGCATAAAGTTTTTCTCTTTTCAGGCCTCCTACATCAGTCTCAGCTGCTCCCCTTTCTTCTAGAGTTCAGCTGCAAGTTATCAGGTATATGGCTCATCTCTCCATGGACCTCAGCTCTTTAAGCCTCTCATGGGCTTCTCTCTTTGCAGATGAGCTGTGAAAGAAGTCATTTCTCTCACATTGCAGGATCAAGTATGGTGGTTCCCTTTTCCTGTGTGTGTCTCTCTCTGTGTCTATATTTTTATCAGTCCCAGCAAGAGGGCAGAGACTCAACCTCAATCATTCCTTAATGGCATAGTCCAGTCTAAAGTGTCTCACACAAACTGGAATTGATTAGTTTCTTTTTGGAATTCATAAAAGAACTTGAAACTGATACAGGAATGAATGAACAAAGAAACAATAACAAGAGAAGCAGGAGCAACACCAACAAAAAACCTTCAGGGGAAAAGTCAGAATCCAGACATGCTACAATGTGTCATCTAAAATGATAAATTTTCAAAATAAATGAAGTGATCCAAACAAAGGAAAAACATAATCAATGGAAATTGTCTCTTAGTATTTTCAGACTTGGAATTAGCAGGCAAAGAGTTCAAAGCAGTGATTATAAGTATGTTCAAGAAACTAAAGTCAAACATGCTTAAAGAATGAAAGAAAGTAGGGCTACAATGATGGAACAAAATGTAACTCTCAAAAAGGAGTTAGAGGTTGTGGGAGGTGTGGGAGGTGGTGCATATGGGAATCCCTATATTTTTTTGTGTAACATTTATATAATCTAGGTGTCTTCTTAAAAAATAGTAAAAAATTTTGTTTAAAAAAAGGAGTTAGAAATTATATAAAAAGACCAAATTGAAATTTTTGTATTAAATAAAAAACAAGTATAGATGTCAAAAATCCAGTAGAAAAGCTCAAGTTTTCAAGATACCCAAATAACTACCCTGTGTTCTTGAAGATAGATCAATTTAAATTATCTATTCTCAGTATCAGTAAAAAAGACAAGTCAAATGAACAAAGCCTCAGAAACCTGTAACACAACATCAAATATACCAAAATATGTATAATGGGACACCCAGAAGGAGTGATGGAAAATGTCATAAAATATATTTAAACAAGTCATGAGTGAAAATTCCCTGAATGCAATGAAAAATACTAATCTACACACATCCAAACAAGAACAAACCCAAGTAGGATAAATATAAAAAATACACACCTATACACATCATAGTCAAGCTGTGAAAGCCAAAGAAAAAGAGAAACCTAGAAAACAACAAGGGAAAAGAATTTCTCACATAGAGGGAAGCATAAACATAACTAATGACTGGATGCCACAAGGAAGTGGGCTGACATATTCAAAGTTCTGAAGGAAAAGTCTAGGCCAAGAATGGTATATTGAGCAAACTTATCCTTCAAAAAGGAAAATGAAATAGCAACAATTCCACATAAACAAAGGCTGAGGGAAATTGTTGGTAGAATACAGTCCTTACAAGAAATACTAAAGAAGTACTTTCAGTTGAAAAGAAATTGCTCCAGACTGGGAATCAAATCTTTAGGAAGAAATGTGAGCACCAAAAAAAAAAACAAAAAAAAAACTGGGTTAAAATAATAGATTCTTTAGTTATATATTTCTTATTTATTGTTTTCTTAAAAATATGTGATATTCTATAAAGTAATAATATAACATTGGAAAGTTTTTAACATCTATAGATGTAATATATGACAGTAAGAGCAAAAATGAAAGGAGGATGAAATGGAGGTATACTGAAGCAAAATTTGTAATTTTTCCTCCATTAAATAAACATTAATCTGAACTATATTGTGACAAATTAAGATGCATATTGAAATCTTTATATTTCAATTTCTACAAGAAAACTTCAAATTTGCCTTTTACAAAGATCATCCTGGCAGCAGTGTAGAGGATAATTTTGGAGTCTAGTCTAAAGTAAAAGAACCAGTTAGAAGGTGGTGCCAGATATTCAGGAAATAAGCAAAGAAAACCTTGGCTAATCCTAGGGTGATAGGAAAAATAAGCAGGTTTAAATTAAGAAACTATATTTAGGAAGTAGATTTGACAGGTCTCCATTACTAATTATATCTAAAGGTGAAAGAGGTAGGTGTCAAGGAAAACTTTCAGGTTTCTTGCTTAAACAATAGGCAGATAGTGGTAGCATTCCTTCTGACCAGAAAGAGGGGAAGATCTTTGGGGAAAGAGGTTCAGTTTGAAGTACCCATGATATTCCAGTTTTAAATTCAGATGTGGCACTCAGGGGAGTGTTCTGGACTAGATGTGAAGAGTTGTGACTCACTGGCAGATTGATTGAGTTTAAACCATAGTTTTGGATAAAGGCAATATTAGAGAGTGCAGGGGAATGGGCAAAAGCTTCAATTTTGTGGAAAATCAACAAAATATAAGAGGTAAATAGAGGTAGAACTAGCTGAGAAAGAATAAACAGAGAGTTAGGAGGGATAGTAAAAAGGAAGGCATCAAGTAGGTGGGAGAATATTATCAAATCAACATAAAATCCTGGAAAATCAGGTAAAAAAAGGTCAAGAATGATAAGAAAAGGAAAATATCCCTCATATTTGAGAGTTTGAATGTAACTGGTAAATTTAGCAGAGCAATTTCAGTGAAGTCATTGGCTAAGTGGAGTGAGTTTAAGATCATGGTGTGCCAAATGATGATGGTTTAAAATAGAGACTGGAACATAGTGACAGGGAATGCACTTGACTCTTCCAAGGAGCTTAACTCTGAAAGAAGAGAGAGAGAGGACACTTTTAGAGAATCACATGGCTTCAGAGAGGCTGTTTATTTAGTGTTGGATGAGACATAGTCGGGAGACCATGCTTTCATGCCAAAGGAAAGACAGTGAAAGGGACTAGGTGACAGCACAGGGGGTGGAGCAAGAGTGTTGAGGAGGCAGGAGGACAAATGACACATACCATATCCACTGCAAGTGGCCCAACAAAATTTTCATAAACTTGTTTCTCATTCATCAATCAGTCATATTTCTAAGACACAATTCTTAGGATTGATTCAGTAAAATCAGTAGGGACCACACTTTACATGTTTTTGCATTCCCTACTCTGTGTTGGACAGTTTTTATTTCACAAAAGTATTCATCTGATAAATAATCAACAATGTGCTATTGCCTACAGGAAATATAAGTTGAAGCTAACTTTAGACCTTCATAATGTAGCCTGAATTTTGGACTCCAGACTTATCTTCTTCTGTTTCCATCACAGCTTCTCTCTACAGTCAGGTTGTTGTATTCACGTGTCCATGAAATGACTTGCTCATCCTGGTGCTTCTGCCCTGCTCCCACCCCATCAACTATTAACCACCCTTTACATATAGGGAGGCTGTGAATGAAACCCAAACCTGTTACAGCGTACAAGGATCCCTGAAAACTTCCTTTTGCCTATTTCTCCTTTTGCATATTCAACCCTCTACCCCATGCTCAGTTTTGTTCCTTCAAAGGGCTAAGTGTCTTTTACACCTCATGGCATTATCTTTGCTGTGACTTTTGCCTGGAGTACCTTCTCCTTAGTACTTTGCCTGGCTGGCTCCTTTTTCATCACTCAGATCTCAGTATAAATGTCATGTCATTGCTCAGATAAAAGTAAATCTATGTAAAGTAGATCCTCACCCTCTTATTAGTGATTATAAAAGCCTTTTTAATTCCTACCCAGCATTGATAATAATGTATATATATTTTACCCAGTTATTTGTTTATTGTCCTTCCTTTATCCCATGTTTCCTGAGGGCTGGAACTTGATCTGTTTTGACTCCATGTCACCTCCAGAGTCTGGTACAGTGCTTGAAAAGGACTTCATAAATACACTCCAAGTTCTTTTGGAATAATGAGTGAATGAATAATTGAATGAATGATCAGACCCTCCATTGCTTCATGAGCCAGCTTAAATCCCAAATCCATAATGAATTGCAATATTATTATATGTAATAGTTATATTTGTTGCATATATTAACTCATTTAATGAGATCCAGCATTCACCTACTCTAATTCATAAACTATTTATATTCCAGAACACTTATTTTGTATTTAATCATGTTAGTCTATTCCTTTTTTTCCTTGTGGTAACATATATACACCATAAAATTTGCCATTTTAGCCGTAAGCTTACAACTTAGGGCCATTGATGGCTTTTACAATGTCTTACTGACACATCACTACCTTCCATTATCAAAAATTTTCATCATCCAAACCAGAAATTCTTTACCCATTAAGCAATAACTCTCTATTTCCCCTTAACCCAGCCCCTGTTAACCTCTAATCTACTTCCTGTATCTATGAATTTTCTTTTCTAGATATTTCATAAAAGTGTAATCATACAATATTTGTCCTTTGGATTTGTCTTATTTCACTTAGCATGATGGTTTCAAAGTTTATCCATGTTACATCATGTATGATAACTACATTCAGTTTTATGACTGAATATGATTTCATTGTGTGAATATAAAAAATTTTATAAGTTGTTTGTGTCTTCAGGGTCTTATCAGGAATGGTCTTGTATCCACCACTTTGCATACCCAACATTATGACTTTTTGGGTCACTTGCTAAAAGGGTGGAGAAGCAAACCAAAATGAGGAACATATTTCCTTGAAAATCTGTAGAGGTCGTATATTCATTGTCCCTCATTTTTGGCTGTAGGAAGGGCCAGATACAACAACTTTTCCTCTTTCTTAGAAGGGATATCTTGATGTCCCATAGCACTGGATGCCTAGAAATTTCACTGCAGTGAGAGATCCCTGAATATTTGCTGGATTTATTTCCGATCTGTCATGCAAATATCTTACAAATAGGAATACATTAGTTGTTACAATTTGATCACTAGGAACAGTCTGCATAATGTCATCAATGTAATGGACCACAGTGATGTCTTATGGAAAAAGTATCACAGTTCCTATGGACTAGATTATGAGATAAGGCTGGAGTGTTGATATATTCCTAAGGTAGGACAGTGAAAGTTTATTGCTATACTTGCCATCTGAAGGGATACTGTTTCTTGTGGCTTTTACTCACAGTCATCAGGGGATTTTTGCCAAATCAATACCTACATACCAGGTACCAGTGGATATGTTGTTTGCTCAAGCAGTGATACCACATCTGGAAAAGCAGCTACAATTGGAATCATAACCTCATTAAGTAAATGATAATCCACTGTTATCATTCAAGATCCATATGAACCAAATGGGGCAGTTGAATGGGAATGTGGTGGGAATCACCACTGCTACATCCTTCAAGTCCTTGCTGGTGGCACTCGTCTTTGCAATCCTTTCAGGAATGTGGTATTACTTTTGATTTACTATTTGATAGGTATAGTCAGTTCTACTGGTTTCCACTTGACCTTTCTGACCATAATAGTCCTCATTCAATAGGTCAGGGAACCAAAGTGGGGATTTTGCTATTTGTTAATTTTGTCTATTCCAATTATGCATTCTGGAACTGGGGAAGTAACCACAGAATTGGTTTGGGGAACCAATGGACTCACTGTGAAATGGATCTGAACTAAAACTCCATTGATTACTTCACCGCCATAAACCCCTACTCTTACTGGTGGATCACAATGATGATTAGGGTCTCCTGGAATTAGTATCAGTTCAGAGCCATTGTCCAGGAATTGCTGAAGTGTCTGATCATTTCCTTTTCCCCAAAGCACAGTCACCCTGGTAAAAGGCCATAGTTTCCTTTGTAGAAAGCTGGGAGGAATATTAATAGCATAAATTTTTAGCAGCAGGTAGTGTCTTTCCCCTAGAGAACCCAGTTTACCCTTCATTCAATGGGTTCTGAGTCTCTTAAACTCCCTTAAGTCTGGGAACTTATTGAGGGGCCATGACTCTCTGTTTTCTTTCATCCAAATTAGACTTGTTCTCTTGGCCTAGACCTCTTATACTTATAAAGATTACATAAGAATTTAGTAGACTGCCTATTTATTTCACTTCTAAGTACCTCATGGTCAACTAGCCAATGCCATAGGTCTATGTGAGTCAGACTGTTTTGATTACTACATTGACTCTTTTGTCCATTACTGTCACCATGACCCCTTGTGTTAAGCAATTAAGTGCCACCACTAGGTTCCTGCCAATCTGGGATCTGATTATCTCCATTGTATTTAAGGATCCAAATACAGTGTCAGCAGTTCCCACACTAATATCTGACCTACAGAGAAGAGTGACCACAGAGGTCTTTAGGGTCACAAAGTCGTTTCCTCATAGTTGTGTTGAAAGATGTGTCTTCTGGGCATTTCTGGATGTGTAAGTATGTCTTACATGATAAATCCACTCTAACATTCCAAACTCCCTAAGCCTTTATACCTCTTCATCTACATTATACCAAGAGAGTTCTGGCATTTCCACTGCATTTAGTGTAAGGCACCTTTTGGCCCATGTTTTAAAAACCAAAATTTTAGAGCCCTTTTAAAAATAGATATATTTTTAGAGAAGTTGTGAACTTCAAAACAATCACATATGTATGTGGAATTCCCATACATCACTCTCCACCAACACACTACATTGTTATGAAACATTTGTTACAGATTATGAGAAAATATCATCAAACTATTACCACTAACTATGGTGTATAACGTACATTTGGTATATTTTTTCCATACTCCCTATTATTGACACAGTACATCCTTGGCATTGATGCAAACATATAACAGTATTGCTGTTAACTATAGTTCATAGGTTACATTAATTGTGTTTTCCCATGCTTCTCCACATTCTTACCACCTTGCAAATTGTGATGTACAATTGTTCTAGTTCATAGAAGGACATTCTTGAATTTGTACTATTAACCACAATTCTCATCCAACTCTGGGTCCACTCTGTTATTCAGTCCCCAGATTTTCTCTAGTTTTCTTTCAATTGATAGTTGCATCCCTAGACTACCCTTTTCAACTACAATTCCTTTTATAAACCAACCACATTAGTTCTACTCTACATTATAATGTTACCATCAACTCTATCCACTTCCACACATTTACAGTCAAGTTAATTAAAACTTCTCTATATATCAAGCATCAGTATCCCTTCCCAGCCCTCTTCCTATCTCCAAATAACATATAATCTAGGTTTTAACTCCATGTGTTTGTCATTCATATTTAGTTCATATTCATGAAACCATGCAATATTTGACCTTTTGTGTTTGGCTTATTTCACTCAGCATAATGTCTTCAAGGTTCACCCATATTACTATATGTGTTCAAATTTCATTTCTTCTTAACAGCAGCAGAGTATTCCATCATATGTATATACCATGTTTTGTTTACCCATTTGATGGTTGATGGACAGTTGGGTTGTTTCCATCCTTTGGCAGTTGTTAATAACACTGCTTTGAACATCGGTGTGCAAATGTCTGTTCACATTACTGTTTTCTGTTCTTCTGGATATATTTCTAGTGGAGGAATTTCTGGATCATATGGCAGTTCTATATTTAGCTTACTGAGGAACTGCCAAACTGTCTTACACAAAGGATGCTCTATTTTACATTCCAACCAAGAGTGAAAGAGTGTTCCTATTACTCTACATCCTCTCTTGCACTTATTGTTTTATGTTTTTTAAAAGAATTGCCATTCTATGTGGTGTGAGATGAAATTTCATTGTCATTTTGATTTGCATTTTCCTAATACATATTGATATTAAACACTCTTTTCATATGCTTTTTTGCCATTTGTATTTCCTCTTTGGAGAAATGTCTATTTAAGTCTTTTGCCCATTTTTAAATTAGATTTCTTGATCTTTTATTGTTTAGTATTATGATCTCTTTATAGAGAATAAAAATCAAACCCTTATCAGATATGTGGTTTCCAAATATTTTCTCCCATTGAGTCGGGTGCCTTTTCACATTCTTGATGGAATCTTTTGAATCACAAAAGTCTTAAGTTTGAGAAGGTCCCATTTATCCATGTTGTCTTTGGTCGCTCCTGCTTTTGGTGTAAGGTTTGAGAATCAACCACCTACCACCAGGACTTGAAGAGGTTTCCCTAAATTTTCTTCTAGGAGTTTTATTGTTCTAGCTTTTGTATTTAGGTCTTTGATCCATTTTGAGTTAATTTTTGTATAGGGTGTGAGATAGGTGTCCTCTTTCTTTCTTTTGGCTATGATTATCCAATTCTCCCATCACCATTTGTTGAATAGACTGTTCTGCCACAGCTGGGTGGGTTGGAGAGACTTGTCAAAAATCACTTGATCATAGTTGTGAAGGTCTGCTTTTGAATCATCAATTCAGTTCCATTGGTCTATGTGTCTATCTTTTTGCCAGTACCATACTGTTTTTATCACTGTAGCTAGTTTATATAATTTAAAGTCTGGAAGTGAGAGTCCTCCAACTTTGCTCTTCCTTTCTAGGATGTTTCTAGTATTCTGAGCCCCTTACCCTTCCAAATAAATTTGATAATTGTATTTGCCATTTGTTTAAGAAATGCTGGTGGAATTTTTATTGGGGTTGCATTGAATCTGTATATCAGTTTGAGTAAAATTACCATCTTAACAATATTTGGCCTTTCAATCCATAAGCTTGGAATATTCTTCCATTTATTTAGGTGTTTTAAAATTTTCTTTTAGCAATGTACTGCAGTTTTCTGAATACAAATGATTTACATCCAAAATATTTGATTTTATTAGTAACTATTGTAAATGGAATTTTTTCCTGACTTCCATCTCAGATTGCTTATTACTACTGTGTAGAAACACTAATGATTTGTGTAACCCATTTCTGTGGGTGTGTGCCCATTTAAAATAGGACATTTTGATGCAGTTGCTTCAGTTATCTTGTGGCCTAAGTGAAGCAGGTGGGATTTTAATCCAGATTACTGGAGTCATTCATAAGCAGAATAAAAGTCAGATGGAAAGAGAGGCCACAGGGAAGAGAAAAGATCTGGAAGATAAGGGAACTGGAAAGAGACCTGTGTATTGCCATGTGTCATAAAAAGCTACAAGATTGTTGTTCAGTAAGTTGAGACTGACCCTGGTAGGAAACAAGCCTTCTAGTCACTGAAATTGTAAGCCAATTTGTTATGCCAACCCATTGTATGGTATTTGCTTTAGCAACTAGGAAACAGTCAGTAGCCATTCTATTGGGCATGAAAGAGTATCTCATTTTTTTTTTTGATTTGCATTTACCTAATGGTAAAGAAATTTAATAGTCTTTTCATGTGCTACTTAGCACAATAAGACAAAAGAAACCAAACACTTAACTGTCATGAGTCACAGATGATGGGATTTTCTCCACAGAAAATATTAAAAACCTTAGAAGATACTGTGAAAACTGCATAAGTATAAAATACAAAATCAAGGAGAGTGGAAATGGCTCAAGAAGTTGAGTGCCTGCTTTCCACATGGGAGGTCCCAGGTTTGGTTCCCCAGTGCCTCCTAAAAAAAAAAAAAAGAAAAGAAAAAGAAAAACCCAACCCAGGGAAGCC
>JAQZBX010109943.1:0-10403 GCA_029593785.1 Cabassous unicinctus
GAGGCAGGTGCCGCCATCCGCCGTGTCCCCTGCACGCGCCCGAGGCAGGTGCCGCCATCCGCCGTGTCCCCTGCACGCGCCCGAGGCAGGTGCCGCCATCCGCCGTGTCCCCTGCACGCGCCCGAGGCAGGTGCCGCCATCATCTCCCAGGTGAGGATTCTGAGGAGCCTCCGAGGAGTGCACAGACCTCAGGCGGACCTGCTCTCCCCCTTCTTACAGCCCCGTCAGCTCCTGCACAGCCGGGGAGGGAGGGGCAGCCCAGAGGCGCGGCGGGCTCCCGCTGCCTCCATGGAAGGCGCCCCTGCTTGCTGCTGTCCTACTCCTCTGGCCCCGAGGCGGAATCACAGGTCTTTCTCTAGTCCCCCGCTGAGACGACTAGACAGGGATAGTTAAGGAAGTCTCGGATAAAATGGACACATTTCTGGAAAAATTCACAATGCCAAACCTGGCCCAAGAAGAAATAGAAAACTTAAATAGCCCAGAAATGAAAATCAAAGACCTCTCCCTTCCTGAAAAAGTGTGCTTACAAGTGCGTTCTTTCAAGGAGCAGAGAATTCCTGTCATACATAAATTTTCTAGACAAAAATAAAAGAAGCAAAGCAGCCCACTTCATTTTAACAGACTAGAGTCAGTTTGATTCCAAATCTGGATAAGAGTAACAAAAGACAGGAAAAGTAGAGGCTTCTTTCCCTTATAAATCAAGACAGAAGAATCTCAGACAAAATATTAGCTAAGTGGACTCAACGAGGTGTTTTCTAAAAAACACACTCACTAGAGTGGCTAAAATTAAAAGAGACAGACAACTCCAAGTGCTGGCAGAGCCGAGGAGCAAGCAGAACTCTCAGAAAATGTTGGTAGAGAGCTTTTTGGAAGAAGGTCTGGTGGATTCGTGTAAATCTCAGCCCATAGCCAATCCCACTGCAAGGTGTTTACTCGCGAGAAATAAAAACACAGTCCACAAAATCAGTTGTACAAGAATGTTCAGAACAACTTCATTCAAAATAGCCAAAGAAAAGAAAAGAGAGCAGGCCAAACGTCCGCCAGTGGGGAATGGGTTCTCGAACCGTGGCACGTCCGGACCAGGGAATCCGACAGCAATAAAGAGGAACGAACCGCTGACTCCGTTAAAAACAAGGATGAATCTCAAAAACTTTGCGTTCAGTGAAAACAGTCAGACACAAAATGCGCATCGTGGAGTGCAGTGCCTGTGAAGTCAGCCAGCAGGCAAAGCTGATTTCTGGTGGGAAGCAAGCCGCTGTGTTGTCTGGGAGGTGGAGTTGGGAAGGGGCTCCAGGGAGCTTCCCGGTCTTTGTCCAAACCCCTCTGGGGTCAAGCTGGCTCCTGCTGTGAGTGTTTCACTGCATGTAAATTTCACCTCCGGAGAAAGGAAAAGGAGCCACACATCCTCAGGGTCTGTTCCGGGAATCCTATTGGGATCCTGTCTTTGCTCACACATCGCTCCTTCCCTGCGGCAAACCTGCCTCCCCGCCCCAATGACGGCAAACCTTTTGGGACCCCACGAGGCAAGCATGCCAGCCAAGCCTCTTAGTTGCCTGCTGAGAGCCCAAAGGCACTAGAAGAAAAGTTAGCAAATCGTGCTTAAGACACCAACTCGGTAAATGGCACGTAGAAGCTCAGCTTCCGGGTGCCCCTGAACCCCACGTGCATGTGGGCGGAAGGAAGCCCAGGGCTTCTTAAGCTGACCTCCCTGCTCCCTCCTGATGCAGCTGGCCCGTCAGCCCCAGAGCCCAGGGTGCGCTCCGCGTCCATCCGCGGAAAGACAGGCAGCACAAAAATGCTGCTCCAGTGGATGTGTCCCAGGAGCGCACAGATGGTTTAAAGTCGGAAAACTGACGAGTCCACATTAATGGAATAAGGGGGAAAATATATAATTCTCATTATAGATGCATGAAAAGTTCTCAATCAAGGTTGCCTCTTATCTTTTTGTAGTTCAGAAAAATAGGAATAAGAAGCTAGCTTGATATATATGATCTTCAAAAAACCTGCAGTGGACATCCCCACGGCGTTTCGGAGCCTCCTCTTTGAGATCAGGCACAAGACAAGGGTACCTGCTGCCCCCACGACTGTCCAACAGAGCAAACCAGTCCTGCCGACCCAAGCAGACACAGAGCAGAAATCCGTGAAGTGCTAGCCTTCGGCATAGCCCTGAAAAAAACAGACCAAAAACAAGTAAAAGAGAGTTCGCATTCTTCCACATTGGCAGCAATTAGGAAAATTAGTTAAAAACTTAAGATTCTATTCACATCAGCAGCAAAGTGTCTCAATTACCTATGACTTTACCTAACAAAGGATTCCCCGAGTCTCTAAGGAAGTGCTGTCTCTATTAAAGAACACAGAGCAAGGTGAATACAGGAGGACGGGCTTCCGCGTGGCTGGAGCAGTTCCCCTCTTAAAGGCAGCAGTTCTGTCTCTAGAGTCCGTTCGGTTCCAACCACAGCTCATCAGAAGGGCCCAGTCCCCTTGCCTCCCATCTACGTGGTTGCACAAAGGCCAACAGAGCGGTAAGAGTTTTGAAGAAGGAGCTGGGACGAGGACTCAGCCTCCTAAGCACTGGGCCCCACGAAGACGTGGAGAGGAAGCAGAGCCAGCCCCACGGCTGTGTGGCCCTGTCTTGGGGACAGGCTGAGGACACCAGACAGAACCGAGCTCAGGAAACGCCCTCGACAGTGGCGGGTTTGAAGAAGGACGGGGGTTTAGAAGTGCTTAGGAAACTGACCACATGGAACAAAAACTTGGTTACAAAATTCAGATGGTAGAGACCTGGGTGTGGAAGCTAAAACTGCACCAGCTCGAGTATACAAGAAAATGTGGGAAAGTGTCTTTGGACCCTCCGAGCGGTAAAGAGCCTCTTAAATAAGGCCTGACGTCGTCACCCGTAAGTTGACTAATGGGTTCCACCACTTCAGGGTTAAGGACGCCTGTTTAGCGAAGGCGCCGCAGAGGAGGCAAGAGGGTGCTAGATTGGACGAGGGATTCGCAACATCTAAAATTAACAGTGATGAACCAGAATATGAAAAGAAATCCTACAACTAAACAAAAATCATGAATGAGGACATCTTATTGGCTGATACACACACAGATTCTCAGCCTCTGTATAGTAATCAGAGAAATGCAAATTCAAAAAGTGATTTTCCACTTCACAGCCAACCAAGTTACAAAATCTGAAAGCCGAATAGCAGCAAGCCTGGCTGAGTGGGTGGTGAAATGGGGGACCCAGCCCCGAGGCAATGCTAAGCCGCCCCCTTTTGTCTTCATCTGCCTGACCCCCCAGTCTGTCTCCAAGCTGTCTATTTTATAGATGAGGAAACCGCATCACACAGTGACCAATTTGCCCAAGGTCACACAGCTGCCGGAGGTCACACAGCTGGTGAGTGCTGGGGCCCTGGACCGCGGCTGGCAGCCTCTGGTCCTCGTTCTTCATTATGACTCTAGGCTGCTGGGGGCAGGGGGAAAAAGGCTCAGTGTGGAAAGGAAGGGGATGCAGGGGTCACAGCAGGGCCATGCAAGCACGAGCTGCTGGACGGTGGGAGGCACGTGTCACCGATAGGTAGACTGAGGCAGAGGGCCAATGGTTGAACTGTGGGCCAGGCTGCTGGGCACAGAGGGGGATTAGGCAGGGCCCCTCAGCTGCTCCCACATTCCCTCCAGCCCCAGGACCTTTGCACATGCTTCTCCCAGCCCCTCTCACCTCCTTACCTCCCACTTTTCTGTCAGCTCTCAGTTCCATTGTCACTGCCTTGGGGAAGCCTTCTCTGATTGTTCTCTTTGGGGGGCACTAAAGCATGATTTTTTAAAAAAAGAGTAAAATCATGATTCAGATACACATATAAAATAATCATGTGTCAAAGGTCTTATTTATTCATCAATTTAGAAGGGAACCAGTAGGATGTAAAAACTAGTTCAAAGGAGAGCCCAGAGTACAGAGCCATCTTTCTCGGCACTCAGGAAGGCTAAAAGGAAGTTGCTATAGGGTCAAAACCAGTTGCAACTTACAGGGAAATCATCAATTGCCTCCCAGCCAAACAACAGCCGTTTGCCTCTCTGCGGACAAGAATCCTTTGCAGAGCTGCACCAGGGTAATGAAATAGCTCCAAGCCAAAGAAAGGCACAGACCAGGGGTCCAGGGCACAGCAGACCAGGGGCCCAGGGGCGCAGCAGACCAGGGGCCCAGGGGCGCAGCAGACCAGGGGCCCAGGGGCACAGGGCGGCTCTGCCAGGCCACACCGGCATCCCTCACTCCAGGGCCGGCCATTTCTCTGCCCACTCCAAAGGTATCACTGTCCCCGGCACGGTCCGCTCCCCTGTGCCTCTCCCGCGAGCCACTTCTCACAGCAGCCATTCTACCTGCTCCTTGACCAACCTGTCCCTCCCCCCAGGCCGTGAGCCCCCCAGGGGGACGACTCTGCTTTCCTCGCCGTTTTAACATTTCCTTCGGACCCCAGTGAGGGGCGCTGTCGTGGCCCCCGTTGTGCAGATAAACTTAGGCCTGAGCACGAAGCCAGCTTTTCCATCATCACGAGCTGGGACAGGGTAAGGAGGGGACTGAGGCCGAGCCGGAGGGGCAGGTGAATGAGTGAATGAGTGCTGGAATGAATGAATGGTCGCCCCAGGCGGGGGTGCTGTGCAAGGGGCAGATAAAGAACCCTGGAGTTACGCGCCCACGGGAGAGATGGGAGGAGGCCACAGCAGGCCTGAGCCAGCCACAGGAGCCCCTGGCGGGACCCCAGCATTGGTCCTGCTGTGCCAGGGTGGGGTCCGGGGTGCGGTCAGCCCCCTCCAGAGAACCTGAAGGATCGCCCCTCCCCCGCTGGCCACAGGCCGCCTGGGATGGGGTCACCCCTGAGTCCAACGTGCTGACGAAGCCTCATGTCCCTCGAGCTCCAGACAGCACCTCCGCCTTCGCTCTGGCCACCGGGGTGTCCAGCCTCCTGGACGTTGCCAAGGGGTCCCCCGAGCACACTTTGGCACTTGGGGTGCAGAGTTTGCAGCTCATCGGCGGGCAGATGCGCTGGGCACTGCTCCTCCCTCCTCCCCCCTCCCTCCTCCCCCTCCTCCCCCCTTCCTCCTCCCTCTTTTCCTCCATATGGGGTCCCCTGCGGGGCCAGTTTGCACCCCAGAGACAGCGAGGAGCCTCGCCTGGAGACAGCACTCCAGGGGTGTCCCCTCCCGCGGGGGGGTACTGGACGTCACCCGCCCGTCCCCACACTTTGCTTTAGCTCTTGGGACAGTCTCTGCCCCTGGCCAAGGGCTTGGGGCGGAGCTTCACTGAGTATCCCAGGGACAGGGAGGGAAACAGTGAGAATAAAAGCGATTGTGTCATCCTTGCGGAAAGAATTATTTTGGTTTCGTGTAATCCTAGGCAGAAATGCTGGAACCAGCTCGGCGTCCGGCCGGGGAAGAGCAGCGGCTGGAGAGGGGCCGCCCGGACAGGGCTAGGAGTTAGGGAATTGCACACGGCACCGTGAGGAAAATGAAGTTTCAAAGTCGCCTCGTGGACTGGGGCGTCTTTCATCTCCGCCTACGGCTTCTGGACACTCCAGGTTTCTGCCAGCAGCACTGGGTGCCGTGGACGTCGAGGGGACGCCCAGCAGCCCCCACCTCGTGGCTGAGTGACGCCCAGGGGGGCCCCAGGAAGGAGGCAGCCCCCCACGCCTCGGGGAGGCTTGTCTGGAGGCGGCGGGACGGGGTGCCCCATCCCTGGGGGACGCCTCCCCGGGTTCCCCCGAGCCAGGAGCCGAGACACCTGAGGTCTCACCTCCCCGTGCGGGCTGTGGGGTTAGGCACCTCCAGGCATCTTTCTCCTCGAAAACCTGGATTTAAGAAAATCCAAACAAGGGGCACCCTTCCCCTTCCCGCCCCAGCTCTCTTTCCGGGAGAGCTGCCCGGCTTGGCCCACGGGGCTGCACCAGCCCCAACCTCCCCACGTTGCTGGAGCTGCCTGCCACGCTTTGCGGTCCCAGAGGCACGACGGGGTCCCCGCGCCTCCTGCCCCCGCCTGGCTCGCGGACGAAGCTGGCCACCAGCATCCCCTCCCCAGGCCGGCTCAGGGCCCCCCGCATGGGTGGCCGCTCTGGGGACTCTGGGGGACAGAGGAGGGCTCCCGCCCCCTTGGGCCTCCGGAGCTGCTGGTGGGTGAGTCGCACGTGCCGGGAGGGGCGCTCCTCACCCTCCTCGTCTGCGCTCATCCAGGAATGGGGTGCGGGCCACGGGCAACTCTTCAGAGGACCCCCGTGGTCTCCCCTGCACATCGCCAGCTGCTTAACTTGCATGGCGGAGCCAGCTGTGGGGGGCCCCCTTCGATGTGCACGTGTGTGCCCCTTAGCCAACAACGCACCTCCCAAGGACCTCCAGATTCTGGCAGAACCCTGGGGTGTGGACCGGGGAGCCAGGGCTCCGAGAGTCTCCAGGCAGGGCCACGGCAGCCACGGCAGCCACGCCCTGCAGACCCATCAGCCAAGAGAGCCGCTCGTCAGCTGGTGGCTCACAAGGTCCACAGCCAGGTGGGTGGCATGGGACGGTTTCGACAAGCTTAGAGTGGCTGTTTCCCTAACGGTCTCGCTGTGGCTGCGCGGCAGCCATCTTTTAGGGTTTATTTTGAGCGCTTGACTCTTTCCTTTTGTTTATCAGTTTTCAGCCACCAGTTTGGTGCTCTAGCATCCCCCCAGGTGACAGGGCTGTGCTGTCCCTCAGCTGCTTTCCTGACGCGCTCCCGCCGGGCGTTGCTGGAACTCAGCCTCCTGTGCGCTGCCCACCCAGCCCCAGGACGCCGTCTGAGCACCCTGGGTTCGGGTGGGATTTGGCAAAACATCTAAAACATCCAAAGCAAAAGTGCCCACGAAGCTGACCTCTGCCGCCCCGCCCCGCGGGAGGGCCGTGTCTGGCGCTCTTGGCAAATCGGTCGTGGAGAGAGCTGGTTTCTAGCACAGGGACTGGCGGTCACAGAGCCCACGTGGGCTGCCTTCCACCCGGGCCACTCGCAGCTCAAACCCCAGGGCCGCCGCCGCCGCAGGGCCCCCGCCGCCCGGTGCAAAGCCCTCGACCGCAAGGGCCCTTTGAGCAGAAGGCGTGCTGACCTAAATATCGTCAACGCTTTCCGCGCAGACTGGCAAGACGGCGAGAAGAAAGCTGGTATTCGCCAGGGTCCCCTGGAAAAGCAGAGCCAGTAGGATAAATGTGGAAAGAGATTCGTACTGTGGGCTGGCGGGGCTGGGAACCTGGGCAGAATTTCTTCTAGAAACCTCAGGTTTTGCTCTTAAGGCGTCAGGGGATTGGACAAGGGTCGCCCACATTGTGGAGAGGGCGGTTGATGCTGACCACACGACAGGCACCTGGGCTGGTGTTTGACCAAACTCCTGGGCTGCAGGGCTCAGCCGACAGAGTCACCATCGCGAGGCCCAGAGTGGCTGGGTGTGCCGCGCCTGGGGACCTGGTGGTGGCCGCGGACCTGGCTGGGGGGCGTTCACCCCTCGGTTTCCCACCACTCGAGGCTGCCAACTTTGCTCTTGTGCTTACAGGTTTCCTAAAGAATGACGTCGGCACAGGACTTTGGAAGCAAACCACAAGGGGAGGTTGAGGCGCGGGAGAGGAGGCTCCCGCTGTGCTGACCGGGCCTGTGGGAAGCCCGGCTCTGGCCCGAGTGCAGGGGAGGGGAGAGCGTTTCCGGGTGGGTGCGGGCCAGGGGGCTGTCACCACAGCCTCCCCCTGCTGCTCCCTGCAGAGGGGCTGCGGCCCCCACGTCCCTCCTCTCCCCTGAGCCGAGAGGCACAGGCCACGGGCCCTGCATGGGGCCGGGAGGGGCTCGCACGCGGACTCCTCCCGAAGGCCTCAAGGGATGGTGCACGGAGGCAGAAACTGAGCCGATTTACGAGTGGTGCTTTTTTGATTAAGGATGGAAAATCGCTGGTTCCTTCCGCAGACAAATCCTCCTTCTCCCTAAACTGCCGCCTCCACAACACACGGCGGCCAAGGGAAAGCCAAGGGCTCCCGGGTGGACAGACGGGCCGGAGGGTGGCTTGGGAAGGGGTCCGCAGACCTGCTGGTGCTGCTGCCCGTCCCGGGGGGCCCGAGCCACTCCCCTGAGGCGCAGGGAGGGGGCAAGTCACCTGGACGGAGAGCTGCCGGGGTGGCAGGGGCTGGAGCGGCCGCAGGGTCCCCCGCTGGAGGGGCCCCGAGGCCAGCCCATCCCTCTGCAGCCCAGAGTTCTTTGCCTCCCTGGACCAGTCTTTCCTGATCTGTTCAGTCCCGTTACCTGAAGGTCAGGATGGGGCTGCCTGGCCCAGGTTGGGGTGGCACCTGGCTGCGTCTCTGCTCCAGGAGACGGTCCTTTCCCGGTGTCCGTGCTGGCAGCTGGGGGCCTTCCCAGGGGCAGGGGCAGTGGTCACCAGGAAGCCGCTGCTCTCCAGAAACGCCTTTGGTCAGCGATGGCCGGTGCCCTCCTCCTGGCCCAGGACAGATAAGTTGGAGGCTGCTGTCCCCTGTCCCCTGGGGGGCTCTGGGGGCAGCGGCTGCACCTCCCGGGGAGCCCTCGGGCACCCCCTCCTGGCCAAGCACATGGGTGGGTGGTGGGCTTCCGGCAGGGGCAACTTGAAGACAAAACCCTTATTGGCCAAAGCCTCTGCCACCACGACCCTGGTCCCAGCCGAGCCAGAGCGGGCGTCGCCCGAGTGTCCGCAGGGGGCCGGGAGGAGGCCGCTGGCCCTGCTCTCCCCGGAGCGTGCAGACGCGCCCGCCCTGGCTGGCTGCCCTTCCTCGCCGAGCTCCTCTACCTCCCGTGTCTCGGGCCAAAGCCAATATTTTTAGGCCTTTGCAGTCTTACTTCCACTTTTCTGATTTATGTGCCTGAGGATGAGTTTTATGTGGAAGCTCCTCCGAGCTCCCTGCGAGATAAAAGACGCACTCCCGCTCCTGCCAGGACGCAGCGTCTCCCCCGTTTGTCTTCGCAAAGCGCCACCTCCTGGCTCGGCTGGCCTCCCGCGGGGCCGGGGCTGCTGCTTCTCCCCTCGCCGCGGTGGGGGCATCCTGCAAGGGCCAGGCACCCCTCCCCGCCTGGCCCGCCTTGCTCTGCTCGGTCCCCGGCCTGGGTGGGGGGCACAGGCTGACCCAAGGTCCCCTCACCCCTCACCTAGACTGACCTGGCAGGGGTGCTCTTGGCTGGGGCTGGAGGGGGCAATGCTTCTGCCTAGGTGGGCGGCTCTTGCTGCACATCGCGGTCTCCGGAGACAGACTGGCAGGGAGGGGCTCGCACAGGGACAGCGTGCTCCCCTTTGGCCCGTTCCTCCTCCCCTGGGCCTTCTCCTGCCCCGGGCACACCCGCTACTCGGTAAACGTTTCTGGAACGTTCTCTGTGTGCCAGGCCCTGGGCTGGGCTCACCCAGGGGAGGGGTCCCTGCCCTCCCTGACAGCTGATTCTACATCGTGCGCCATCCAGACGGCTTCTGTCGGAGTCTCCAGGGCCCACCACCAGCCCCGGACAAAGCCACTGCCCAGTGGTCATGAGTTAGACAAACAGCAGCCTCCAAGAGTGCCGCAGGCGCAGAGAGAGGAAAACTCTGTCCCTCCCCGTCGTGCCCCCTCTCTCCCTCCCCCCCGCGTCTGTGTGTGAAATGTTGTGGTCTAATTGGGGGAAAGGGGAGAAGGCTCTGGAAGCCTCCTCCTGCCCTCCCCAGGGATTGGGGGTGGCTGCAGGGGCAGAGCAGGCCGACCTCAGCTCATCTGTCCCTCCCGTCCAGGGCCCCCCTCCGGTGCCTCCCTTTAATTGGACGTGCGATTTCACACCCTGGAGGCGGACGCTGCTTGTTTTGGCTGCCCGGCTGGTCCATCAGACGACCCCGGCTTGCATAACTTGGAGATATCCGCTTACGCCCGCTGATTGCTCTTGGCGAGGCTGAAACGGGGCCCAAGTCGGGTGGGCAAGCGGCAGCTTGGGGTGGGGGTCTCTCCGGGTTCCCCGACCGTGGCAGGCGGCAGGCCCGGGTGGCGGAGCCCGCAGCCTCCAGGAGAGGCAGGAACCTCTGGCCAGAGTTGGCTGGCGTGGCGAGGGCGGCCCCGGGAGCGCCTCCACCCTCTGATTGCGTCTCTCCCAGCCTCATGTTCCCTGCCAGAGCCGGGGCCCCAGGCAGAAGACAGCTGCGGCGCACCAGCGCGCCCTCGGGCGGGGCGCAGCTCCAGGGGCCTGTCTGCCCGGCATCCTGGCCCGGGCCCCAGAGGCACCCCCGCGGCCCGATGACCAGGGGTGAGAACAGTCCAGCCTGGCTGCTGAAAGTGGGGCGAGGGAAACAGGAGACGGGAGGAATGGGAGAAGATGATGCTGTCTCGGCATGGCTGGAGCCAGGCCTCCTCGCTGCACGTGTGATAACTGACGCGGACGTCTTACGTTTCTCTCT
>JAQZBX010109944.1:0-10412 GCA_029593785.1 Cabassous unicinctus
ATTTAGGAAATCTGTGTTCCCCACTATACAGTCAACCTCCATGATGGTAGGACTGTGTTTTCCTTCTCCCCCACCATGGTAGAGTCTCCAAGCAGCTCCTGAGTTCCTTGCACAAAAGTTCGTGAATTACAAAAATGAGACAAATTCCTGGATACCTCAACTGGTTAGATTAAGGGTGATCAAGTCCTTAACAAGCTGGGATCTGGGAACCTCTATATTTAGCACATATGGTGAGTTTCCATGGACTTGTTCCTGTGAGTTTTCAATCTGTAGGAAAAACAAAAACAAAAACAAAATGCACTCAGTTTCTCTCCTAACATGGGATTCTCTCCTGGTGTATGGGATATAGTCATTTCCTGTTTTCATGTATGGGATTATTTGTAGATGTAATTATCCTTCAGTATGGGGCTGGGGAATTTTTTCCCTTGATTTTATCTTCTAAAATTGTGGTTCACAAGCTTTTGAATGCACCAGAATCACCTTGTGAATTTATTAAAACATATAGTGAATTCTGCCCCAACCCTCAACCTCACCAAGTTTCTGATTCAGTAAGTTCAGAACAGTGCCCAAGAATAGGAATTTTAAATTAATTTCAATATTATCCTGATATTAATGTTTGACAGATCACAGGTTGAAAGGTAGTGTTGCACAGCACTGCCAAAAGTTATATCCTTATTGTACTTCTTCACACCTTCATTTCCCACACCCCTGAAACTGTTAATTTCACCCACAATCCAGATATTCAGGTCCGGAGAAGAGTTTTAATTCCAATTTTAGTGATTCTTCTTCATCTGCTTAGTTATAAGAGCCAAATCTATATGAGGCTTTGCACATCTTATGAGCAGAGGTATTGACTGCCTTTTTGTTCTATTCTGTGTTTTCTAGGGTATATATGTATATGTGTGTGTGTGTGTGTGTGTGTGTGTGTGTGTGTGTGTATGACACTGTTTCAGAAGATAAACAGAGATACTCCCTCCATGGTAAAGTGCAGATATGTTTGTTATACAGAATAGTAAAACAATGCCTATCTCTAGGGAAAAATTTGGGTAAGATTCTTTGCAGCCCATTAGAAAAAGTCAAGATATCCTTCTAGGTTCTTAACAAGTATACCCCTAAATGTTCACATCAACCATTTAAAAGAGTTTAGTCCCCTAGATACAGGTACTTAAATACATTTCACCAATGAAAGGAGCCAGGATTTCATGGAGATATGGGTAATGGTCAGGTGCAGAAAGAACAAAATAAGCCTCGAACCTCTTATGTCAGACAGCAAAGGCTAAAGCAGACATGTAATGAGGACACAGAAGTCAGCTTATTTGGGCTCAACTGGCCACATTTGGAATCCTTTGAACCAGTAAAAATAAAATAATGGATTACAACATATTGGATGAAAAAGTATCCGTGATAACAAAGGGTTACTATAAGAGTTCAGGGATGGAGCTCAAGGCAGTAATCCTCTTCAGAGAACAATGCCAGTATTTAAATGTGGGAGTGCAAAATTAGAAAGCAATCATTTGCTCCTCTCAATGTGAATACTGGTTTGAGCAAGAATCATCGTTGTTTTGTATAGACTTGGGGATATGTTGTCAGGTAAAAAAGAAATTCTCATCGCTAATTGTTACTATGAAGGGGAAAGGCATCCTCATAATGGAGACATCTTCCAGATATTACTTAAACCAAGTAATCAAACTGATATTATGTGTGCTTATCTGATCTAATGAGAAGAACATGACATTGGCCATGTAATATTCTGACCAGAAATGTTTAGCCTGAATCTAATTATGAGCAAATCTAGAATGTGGTACACTATGTGAGCACTTAAAATTATTTGAGAGGATGAGTAAATGAATGAGCTGTCAAGAAGGTGATTGAATATATTATCTAGAATATCATTGCAAATATCAGGGCTTCAGGTCAAGATTCAGCAGCTTTTATCACTCAAGTGGTGCCTAAAAAAGTAGGTTGCGTTTAAGATGACCTAGGAAGTTTCACATGTCAGAAAATCTTTTACTACTTTTATTTATTATTTATCTTTTAATTTAAATTTTTAATTATTTTTATTATAGAATTTGTGATGTTACAAAACAATGATGTACAATGTGCAGAAATCCCATGCATCAACCCTCAACCAATAATTTAACTTTATTGTGGAACATTTATTACAGATTAGGAAAAACATAATCAGACTATTACCACCATGGTTCATAGCTTACATTTGGTTTTTTTTTTCCAGTATCTCACTATTATTAACACCATGAATTAGTATTGTCTACTGGTTATAGTTCATGAAAGAACCCTCTCATATTCATGCTGTTAACCACAGTCCATCTTCCACTACATGTTTAACTATGTAATACAGCCTCATGCCTATACAATCTATTCAAAGTGTACTCAGTAACTCTCACATTCATCACCGATTTGTGCAGTCATAACCTCAGTAAATTTTTGAACATTTTCCTTAGTCCAAAAGAAAATATCCCATATCCCTTTATTATTGACCCTTACTGTTGATATAATAACTTCTGTGACTTTGATGCAAGAATATCACAATATATCTGGTATTATAGTCCATAATTGTATTTTTTCCCATTTATTACTATACTCTTGCAACTTTGTAATAGTGATGGACAGTGTTCTAGTTCATACATGAATATTCTTGTATTTTCATCAATCCACATCCACTTCTGGGTTCATTATGTTATTCAGTCCCCAGATTACTCTCTAGGTTTTTTTTTTCAATTGATACTTATGTCCTTAAACTTTCTCTTTCAGCCACAATCCCATTTAGAAATCAGTTATGTTAGTTATACTCACTATATGTGTTGCAATCATCTCTATTCTACATACATTAATCATCAGTACCCCTTTTCAGCCCTTATCCTATCTCCTAGTAAGCTATACTCTGGGTTTTAACTCCATGTGTTTGTTCTTTGTATTTAGTTCATATTAGTGAGACCAGTCAATATTTGTCCTTTTATGTCTAAGTCATTCAGAATAATGTCAAGTCTTATCCATGTTATCATGTGTCCCAAATTCATTTTTTTCTTACAGCAACATGGTAATCCATCATATATATGTGTGAGTGTGTGTATGTATATATTTATACATATATACACCACATTTTGTTTATCCATTCATGAGTTGATGAACACATAGGTTATTTCCATTCTTTGGCTATTGAGAATAATGACACTATGAGCATCAATGTGCAAATATCTGTTCAAAACACTGTTTTCAGTTCTTCTGGATATGCTTTTAGTAGAGGGATTGTCAGACCATATGACAATACTATATTTAGCTTCCTGAGGAACTGCCAAATTATTTTCTATAGAGGGTTCACCATATTTCATTCCCAATGGAGTATCCCTAAGTCCCTACATCCTCTCCAGAAATTACTGTTTTCTTTATTTTTTTCAACAATAGCCCTTCTATGATGGATGAGATGATGACTTTTTGTAGTTTTGATTTGCATTTCCCTAATAGCTAGTGATATTGAACAATTTTCATGTGCTTTTGGCCATTGGCATTTACTCTTCGGAAAAATGTCTGTTTAAGACTTTTGAAATTTTTAAATTGGATTGCTTGCTCTTTTATTGTTGAGCATGCATATCAATCCCTTGTTGGATATATGGTTTCCAAATATTTTCTCCCATTCAGTGGGCTGCCTTTTCCCCTTTTGACAAAGTCTTTTGAAGCACACAAGTTTTAAGTTTGAGCAGATCCCATTTATACATTTTTTTCTTTCATTGTTCATGCTTTCAGTATAAACTTTAAGAAACCACCACATAGCACAAGGTCTTGAAGATGTTTCCCTACATATTCTTCTTGGAGTTTTATGGTTGTAGCTTTTTATATTTGGGTCTTTGTTCCATTTTGATTTAATATGTGTATAAAGTGTGAGATAGGGGGTCCTCCTTATTTCTTTTCATTATAGATATCCATTTTTTCCAGCATAATTTGTAGAACAGATTGTTCTGTCCCAGGTGATTGGGTTTGATAACCTTTTCAAAATTCTCTTGACCATAGAAATGAGGGTTTGTTAATGAACCATCATTTCTATTCCATTGGTCTTTATGTCTATATTTATGCCAGTACCATGCTGTTTTTTTTCACTGTAAAACTGTAGCTAGGTCATATGATTTAATGTCTAGTACTGAGAGTCCTCTAACTTTGTTCTTTGTATTTGAAATGTTTCTGGCTACTTGGGGTCCCTTATCTTTCAAATATGTTTAATAATTTGTTTTTCCTTTTCTTTAAAAGAGGTTGTTGTAGTTTTATCAGTATTGCATTAAAGCTGTATATCAATTTGGGTACAACTGCTATCTTAAAATAAAATTTCATATGCCAATCCATGAACCTGAACTATTCTTCCATTTATTTAGGACTTCTTTGATTTCATTTAGCAATACATTTTAGTTTTCTGAATACAGTGCTTTTCATCCTTGGTTACATTTATTCCTATATATTTGATTCTTTTTGTCACTATTTTAAATGTAATTTTTCCCTCATTTCCTCTCAGATTGCTCATTACTAGTGTATAGAAACACTAATGATTTTTGCATGTTAATCTTGTATCTTGTCACTCTGCTGAGCTTGTTTATTTGCTCTAGTGGCTTTGTTGTAGATTTTACAGAACTTTAAACTGTATGAGTATATCATATGTGAAGAACAAAAGTTTTACTTCTTACTTTCCAGTTAGGACAGTGTATTTATTTTCCTTGCCAGATTGCTCTATCTAGAACCTCTTGCACTACATTGAATAGCAGTAGTCACAGTGGGCATCCTTATCTTGTTGCTCATCTCAACAAGAATGCTTTCAGTGTTTCGCCATTGAGTGCAATGTTAGCTGTGGGTTTTTCATAAATGTGTTTTATCATATTGGCAAAGTTTCTTTCTATTCCTATCTTTTCAGAGTGTTTTTATCAAAAGGTGCCAGATTTTGTCAACTGATTTTTATGTTTCAATCACTATGATCATGTAATTTTTTTCTTCAGTTTACTAATGGGATCTATTACAATGATTGATGTTCTTGTGTTGAACCACTCTTGCATGCCTAGGATGAAACTCACTTGATAATGATGAATAAATATTTTAATGTGCTGTTGGATTCAATTAGGAAGCATTTTGTTTGGGATTTTTGCATCTATACTCATTAGGGAAATGGGTCTATAATTTTCTTTTTTGTAACATCATTACCTGTGTTCATTGGAGTGCCCGGTTGACATTCTGCCCTATGGAATTTAGACTTGTGTATCCCCAGTCATGTGTGGAAATTTTTTAAAATCTCATACTATTTTCATATTTCTCCTGTCTGCTCTGTTTCCTTAGAAAACCCAACCTAATACAGCTTGGTGCCAGGAGTAGTTCTTGAGGAACAGAATATTAAAAATTGATTTCTCAATTTGTTTTGTATTCTGCAAATGGTTCTCTACTTTGGTTAGAGTCAAGGGAGCTAAAGACTCTAATTCCAATAATCAAGATGCCACTGAAAGTTCATGGAATGTGTTGGCAGTAGAGAGACACAAAACATCACCACTAGATATGTCTACTTCCATGCTTGTAAGAAGCAAGATCTGGGTGAGAGGTTTTTTTAACACATTAATAAGGTTTTGCATAGTTAAAAGGTATGATGATATTGGCTGGCTGTTCCTCAACATGCTTGATACAGTTAAAAAAGAAGGGAATGTGCTGAAGTATTCAAATATGTAGCTTAGGTACTGTATGAATGGTGCGAAAGTTTCTCTGTGTGCTCTGAAAGAAAATCTTGTTTCATACAGGTGGAGACTTCAGATCCCTGAAAACCAGACTCAGAGTCTCATTGTATGAGAAGCAGAGTTACGACAAAACTAAAACCTCAATATTGCAGTATCTGCTGTTAAATTGAAGGCATTTCTTGGAAAGGAGTGGAATGCTGAGAATTGGGATGGAGATATATGGGTTGGTGATGATAGCATTAGGGACATTGAAACCTCAAATGCTGCTGAGACTTTTCCACATAAACCTGTAATGCTCTTCCTTGAGGAGTCCATTCATTGTCCAGCTTGTATCATCCAACCTCCCGTCTGCCTCAAGGAGTTCAAACCTCTTCCCTGCCTTGAGGAGGTTACCACCCAAACTCAAGCTTGTACTGCCCAGAATCCAGCCTGTCCCGAGGAGTTCCAACTCCTTGACTGACATGCTAGGTTAGATTCACCATTTAGATATGCCCACCTCCCCTAGGAATTTCCTGATGACACACCTTTTACCAGGCCTGTGAGGAATAAATTTCTGAGACTAACTATATCTTCCCTGGAGATCTCTGTGGTTATTCTTCTCTGTAGGACTGATAATACTGTGTGAACTGCTGCATGGATGTAAATTCTTTAAACAATATGGGGATGATCAGAGCCTGGGTGGGCAGAAGCTATGTAGCAGCACTTACTTGCCAAAGACAGGGAAGCTTAGGCTGGGATAAGCTACTCCCAGCCCTCTGGATTATCAAGGCAACTTCTGTTCTTCCCCTTGCTCAAGGTGCAATGTAAGGAACAATGACTATGAGAAAAGGACCTAGGATTCCATAAATATTAGGTTAGCTCCATTCATCCAAAACTCATCAGAAATCAGAGACCATTGAGTCTATTCCTTCTGGAATTCTGTGAGGTGGACAGTGTGGGCATGGGTCATGGCATACCAAGAATAAATTTTGGACCTCAAAATGGCAGTCTAGACCAAATAATTTATTGTGGAACCACAATTTTCTTCAATGATCTATCAGTTTCTGGATAGATAAATGATGAGCCTGGTGTTCTCAGCTTAGCACCATTGATGAACAAAGAATATCCAGCAACATTGACTTTAATTGGTCAGACTCACACATCTGAGGGATTCTTTAGAAGTTTCCAACCTTAAAAAATTTGCATATAGAATTTGTCATGTTCCTCTTGGAGTACCTTCAAAAGGAAATCCCCTGATATTACAGTGAGCCTCTTTGTGTTTGGAGAATGGATTGAGCCTTCAAATGATTTCTGAAACTTTTTATTTTTAATTTTTCAGTAAACGTTTACAGGAGACAGGACAGTGAATCTCTGCACAAAGTTTGAGCCATTGATAATGGTGTCAAACTATAAACATGTTGACTTGGCTCAGTCCTGTTTATCTCCTAACTGGAATATTTGTACATTTATATTTTATAAGTATAATCAGTGTATTGATCTGTGGTAGCATGCAATATATTATTTGGTCTTACAAAGTAACTCTGTGAATTTTTTAGCAATCTTTTATAAATTCCAATTCATCTAATAATCAATTTGCCAAAAATAAATTATAATATTTCCCTGAGTCAGACAACTTAGATAATCATCCCCAGGAAATGTAGCCATTAAGCTGATATTTGAAGAAAGACTGAGAATAAATACAAAAATAAACAAAAAAATCAGGAGTAAGAGATGTCCTGGTTCTGTATATAATAATAGGGTGGTATATAGGGACAATACAGCCTAATATAAACTATGGACTATTGTTATTAGTACAATTATAATATCTGTCATCAATTGTAAGGATGGTACAACACTAATGCAAATTGTTAATGATAGGGGTTATATTGGATTCATTGTATTTTACATGGTTTTTCTGTAAACTTAGAATAAACAAAGCATTACTGTGTCTCCAAGAGGGGTATGGAAATAGATGTGAGGGTCATTACCCTGAAGAGGCATCACTGTTTGAAGAAGAGTGATGCACAATATGGACTGCTCAACTGTATGTCATTTTGGATTTGTAGTCATCAACCACAGAAGCAATGGTGTTAGAAAATGATACATAAACAATGGAGGATAAGCTGGCCTCTTGCGAGTCCAGTAATGATACTGGAAATGACATGAACAGGATATTCTTGCCTGAGCACCAGGAAACCATGTAAAGCCTCTTAAAACTTTTATTAATTTTAGGGAGAGGGGAAGAAGAGATAAAGAGAGAAGCACAAAATTCATGGCTAAATTTATACTGGAAGAGTGTGTATAATTTGAATTGGCAAGATTAATTCTTTTAGTGAAAAAAAAAAAAAACCTTATGGATGTCTTTGAGGAAAGTTTTAGGTTTACAGTAACATTACTCAGAAATTACAGAGTCCCATATAACTCCCCAACACCTGCAAACATACTTTACCCTATTATTAATCTAACATTATTGCGCTGCGTTTGTTTCAATTGATAAATCAATATTGAAGAATTGCTACTAACCAAAGTCCATAGTTGTTATTACGGTTTATACTTTGTACTGTACAGTTTATACAGTTTGAAAAATGTATAATGTCATGTGTCCGTCATTTCAGTATCATACAAACCAGTTCCATTACCATAAAAATGCCCTGTGTTTTAGCCATCCATCCCTTCTGCTCACTTCTGTACCCCTAGCAACCACTATGTTTACATCAATATTGTAAGTTAATCCTTTAACACAAGATAATAACCTCAATATCAATGATATCATTTCTTTCATTTTTAGAATCACAATAAGTCTATAGTAGAATACAAGTAATTCCACTAGGCCATATTTTATTCCGCAATCCTGAAGATTTTGGGATGGTGCTGCCCATTCCACCTCTAATTGAGAGGGGGCTTCAATGCCACATGGCTAATGGATGAAACTCTCTTGCCTGCAGCTATAGACTCTCTTTACTTCTTGGTATGGCGGTTGTCCATCCTTACGTCCTTGTTTGTTGTCCTGGGGGAGTCCAATGAATTGGAGAACAGGTGTTGCAACTCTGCTGAGGCTTAGGGCCCAGCTTGCACATGGACAGCCAAACGATCAAGTCCCTTGGGTGCTCTCCTACCAATTCCAGCACCAACTATAGGTTCAAATAGAAGGGACAGAAGAGGAATGTGTAGAGAAGTCACAACTGAGTACAACTCTGTCACATTCAGGAGCACAAACACCAAAGTAAGGCCTACTGGCAAGGCACCAAACTCTGGAGCTATCTGCCATGATCTTAGGACCTGGGTGTCTCCAGGGCCCTCAGGAGCCCCACTATTTAGGGTCATATCTACTTTGGCAGTCTATGAGATCCTGCTGAGATGTGCATAAGCGTTACCTCTGGAATGACCTCCAGATTCACTTTGAAGTCTCTTAGCCATATAAACTCATTTGTCTTTACCTTTTCCCCCTTTTATTAAAGGTCTTTTTTCCATTTGTATTGCTAGTTGTTGCTTGGTAGTAATCCCTCGGTACCAGAGAGGCTCATCCCCAGGGGATGGACATGTATTTTTTATTTCAATCAATAGTATCATGCTGGAGGTCTCATTCTGTTCCTTACTCCTTTCTCTCTCTTTCTCTCTTTCTCCCATCCTTCCTTCCTTCCTTCCTTCCTTCCTTCCTTCCTTCCTTCCTTCCTTTCTTCCTTCCTTCCTTCCTTCCTTCCTTTATCCATTTAGTACCATGTACTTAAGCTCTATTTATGTTATTAGGTGTATATCTAGTTCATTGCTTCCTACTGTGGTAGAATATTCTGTAATGTGCATCAATCACATTTTACTCATTCCTCCAGTGATGGACACCTCTTTGCATCTAACTCTCCAATCATCACAAATAACACTGATAAAAATATCTTCTTACACGTCTTTTTATGGACCTGTGTAAAATTTCTCTGAATTTTATAGTCAGGAGTTGGATCCCCATTTTACTTCATAATATTTATTTTTTTGTGTCCTTTCTTTCCTTCTACTTAATAAATTTCTTCCCAATTATTTATGGGAAAATGGCTGAATTTAAGCCACATCCTAAACTTTTGATTTAAAAGACATATTTGCAGTGCATCCTTGTGTTTCCATGTCTCTTTCCAAGCCATGCATTGTTGATTTACAGTATGGTTTAAATTGAGAAGGGAGTTCTCTGCAGTGGCTTGATAAGAACTATAAAGCCTGATGGCTTAACTGCAAGGGGTACATTTCACTCTTTTTTTTTTTTTTCAATCATCATGTTTTCTTCCCTCATCAGATAGCTACTTTCTCTCTAGCCCTCCTTTGTAACTTAATTTTTAACTACAATGCTTCAATGAACACCTACCCAGAGCAATGACTGTCCCCTGCATTCCTCAGCACAATAGCCCTACAAGATGCTCATCAAGAAAGGCTCTTTTTCGTCAGATAAGTGAGGGGGATGCTGCTTACTGGAGCCCTCTCTTGGACAAAGTCTTCTCTTGGAGACTTTGAGAAGCTCTTCATATGTTTATTTTTAATACAGGATTTCCCAGGTAAAATGACTAGAGAACTCTCCTGCTCATCCATCCTACTTTAACAAATATCTGTTAATATTCCTCAGAACTGGTGTCCCAAGGAATACAGTTTGGGAAATGTCATCTTAGCTATTCATCTACACCTTTTGTAAAACACTTTCAAAAGACATTATTTTGGGAGGAGCATATGTGTCTCAAGCAGTTT
>JAQZBX010109945.1:0-10422 GCA_029593785.1 Cabassous unicinctus
GGCCCAGTTCACCAAGCCTCAGAATCCACTGCTCCTCAGTCTTCATGCAAGTGGTTTTCTGGCCAGCCTGCCCCACAAGACATGCCCAGGCATGTCTCCCTCGCCCTCAGCCTCACACTGGGCTGCTGCCACACAAATGCAGACGTCCAGGAACACACAGGCAGAAGAAGGAGGCTTCCTGTCCTTGTCACTCCCTGTCCTTGGCTGTCCCCTTCCATGGGACACGCCCACCTCCTGGCTCCCATGGGGGAGATCGAGGCTCTGAAGAAACTGGCTCCTGGCAGGAATGGCAATTTAAAGCATGAGCTTTCCCAAGAGTCTCTGAAATTGTCAGAAGGACCCTCAGGAGAGGTCAATGTTTTTAAGGCAATTGGGAGAAAACATCTGGGGACCCAAGGACACTTGGGGTGGAAGACAGAAGGGAAAGAGGGATGTCACAGCAGCTTCCCCACTCCTGCCCCCAGCTCCCCATGAAAGTCTGGTATTGTCAACACAAAGCCAGAAAAAACTCTTGAGACTGCATTCCCAAAACTGAGACTTAAACGCTGACTGTCATTTGCAGAGTGACCTTTAACAAGCCCCTCGTCTTCTGGGGAAACCACAATTTCCTCATTTTAAAACAAGGAAAGCAGCCCGAGCTGCATGTTCATCTGTAATGGGCCCTTGCATCCCCTCAGCTACGCTCAGTGAACTCACCTTCTTCTTTTCTGAGCACCTACTACCTGCTGGGCACCATCAGGCCTGGGGTGCAAAGGCCAGTGGCTGCCGGCAGGGTCTCCACCTGCAGTGTGGACAGGGAGCACCAGGGATGCGGGGAGCAAAGGAAGGGCCCTTAACTCAGGTGGAAGCAAAGGGAGGGAGGCCCGATTCCTGGGGGTGACACCTGAGCTTCTTGAAGGACAAGCAGAGGGTTCAGGACCAGAAGGTGGGGTGACCTTCCAGGTGAGAAACCAAGGCGGGGGAGGGGAATACATGTGCAAGGGTTTCCCACGATAGAAGAAATTGTGAAATGAGGTGTGGCACGAGTGAAACTGGAGGGCTGAAGTCACACGGTTAAGGAGCTCTGACTGGAACCCATGGAAGACGGGAGCATCCAGTCAAGGCAAAAAACAAGAGGATGCCATATGTGCTTTGGGAGAAATCTGGAGAAATCTGGAGAGGGGCGATGAGGCGTGAACAAGTTGGTGGCACTGGGAATGGAGAAAAGAGGGAAAGGAGAGATGCTGGTGCCAGAGAGTGCGCATGCACGCCCGCGCGCACACACGCTTCTCAGAGAGAGCCCCTGGCTCAGACCCCTCGGGGATATCAGGCAGAGTGGGAGACTAATTTTAAAGACCTGCTGCTCCTCTTCTTCCCACTCTACTCAGCAACTTCATCTCCTTTCTTGAATAAGGTCAGACTGTAATTAGCAAGACTCCACAAACAAGCAAGTGTTGGGTTGGCGGTTCTCAGCCCTGTCTGCATAGTTGAATCATCTAGGGAGTTCGTCAAATGCCAATGCCCAAGCCATCCTCCAAACCAATTAAATCAGAATCTCTGGGGGTGGGGCCCAGGTAGCTACACAGTTTGCAAAGCTCCCCAGGTGATTCTAACGTGCAGCCAGCTTTGGGACTCATTGGGCTGGAGTCTAGAACACCTGGTTTCCTTAAGATGATTTCAGCCAGTTCCTCGGTGGGGCCAGGGTCACCGTCACATCTAGGACTTTGCTCCTGCTGCTCCCATTGCTGTTTCCCCTCCCCCTTCACCCGACCTTTCCTACTGCCTAGGATCTTGGCTTAGACATCATCCTCTGGGAAGAATGTGCATCGTGGGCCCCTCCTCTGTGACACAAAATCACCCCACACATCCCTATCACAGCCCTTTCTGCACCAAGCTTTCCCAGCCTCTTTACTTATCTGTATCCTCACCTCCCACCACCACCACCACCTTAGCTCCTCAGGGGTAGGATTTTAGCTGATCCATCATTTTAGCTTATCTGGTCCTGTATATCAAACACAGAGTAGACTAGATACTTATAGGATGGGGGAAAAAAATGAATGAATCTTATTTACATTATAATTTGATTCGTCCTGCAACTCTACTCTCTCACTAAGAATTGGGATGAAACCAAATCCAGAATTTGGATTCAGAAGGTTTTTTCCCTCTGCAGGTGGAGTGTTTGAAACCAGGCCAAGAACTGGTGAGAGCAGGGAACCAGAGTGATATAGCTACATATCTATATCTATATCTATATCTACATCTACAGCTACATCTACATCTACATCTACATCTACATCTACATCTACGTAGCCAGCATGCTGCTCCTTTCCCCCTCACCCTGAGGCAAAGCCAGCAGAAGGAAGCTGTCTACTCCCCGGGGTCAGGCAGTACAGTTGCCATGGTCCCTTAAGCCAAAATGTCTCCCCTTCCCCTGCTGCCAGCCTCTGTGCTCCCACCAGCTGGAGTCCAGGCAGGGCTGCCCACATTCCAACAAGGCCTGGAGCTGCCCAAGGGTGTTTAAGGCCTTCCCTAGGAAAAACAGTTGGAGTAGGCGCCTGGAAGCCCCTCAAGGGAAAGTCTTTATCTGTGACTTCCCTGGAGGCCTGAGGAGCCCACATCCGGTGGCTTAGTGAAGCCCCCCGCAGGCAGGGACTGCATAGCTGCTGTCCTGGCCCTCAGCACCGGCTGGGGACTGGGGCGCTGCAGCGCCCAGGGAGTACTAGGTTCTGGTGCCACTGGGAGGCAGGCAGAGAAAACAGAAGGCCAAGAATCCCTATCGGTTTTAGGGTTGATTGTCAGAAAACCACTGCAGTTCACGATCTCCACCTGGGTGTCCAGCCAACAACTCAAAATAAAATAAAAATCCTCCTTCTCCCAGTCCCTGGCCCCATTCAAAAGCACCTCCTCTCTGCGACTTCCCCATTTCTATAAATAACCCCATCATCCTCCCACCCAACCACAGTCAACATTTTTTTATTCCTCCCAGCCCCCAACTCTCCCTTCCATTCCTCCCCGCCTGCCTCCCCCCACTCCCACATGCCAGTGTCCCTGTAGACGTGGCCTCCCCATGCTGCCTCTGCATCTTTGCCCTTTCCACTGCTTGCTGCATGGCCTTCCACCTTGGCCCCCTGCTACTGACCTCTTCCACTTCAATCCATCCCGTCCCACTCAGACCACTGCCAGGACAGCTCTGACCACGTTACTCTCCTCACTAAAAACTCCCATTGGGTCCCCACCCTACTGAAGAAATACAGACTCCCCACAGGGGCCTTACAACTCCACAAAATGGCCCCAGCTTGCCTCCCCAGTTGTCTGCTGTTTTCCCCAGCCCCTTCCAAATGTCAGCCCCTTCCAAATGTCAAATCCCACTCCTTGTTAGGCCATTTCAGAGGCCTTCTCCAGGAAGCCATTCTTGGCCCCTCCCCAGCAGCATCCCAAACAGCTGTACACCTTCTTTGAACGCCCATCAGGGTCCAGCTGAACCTCTCTATGGCTGGCAGGACAGCTCAGTGGAGAGTGCCCTGCCTTAGTTGTCCACTGGCCACAGCTTATTCGCTGTGATGTTGGGAGAGTCCCTGGGCCTCTCTGGGCCATGGTTTCCTCACTTATCCCTTTCAGGGGACTAATTGTGACAAGATGTAGTAGAATGCCCGACACCTTGTAAGCGCTCAAGAAC
Organism: Cabassous unicinctus; assembly: GCA_029593785.1. Lineage (NCBI taxonomy): Eukaryota > Metazoa > Chordata > Mammalia > Cingulata > Chlamyphoridae > Cabassous > Cabassous unicinctus. The sequence continues at coordinate 3,656 of JAQZBX010109945.1, forward strand.
TAGTGGTTGGAACGGCTTCTTCTCTCCCTTCTTCGGCTGGCTCAGCCCAGCCAGCTGTGAGCCTGCCTGTTCTGGGCCCAGCCTGCAGCCACACCTGAGTGGACATCTCCTGTTCTGCCCTGCTCACTTTCTGCCATCCATCTGCTGCATCTGGTGACCTCACTCCAGCGTTTCTGAGCCACAGCTCGACCTTCCTCAAGGTGAATGTGACATCTCTGGCCATGAGCTTTTCCCTCTCTCCTGCCCCAATCCTCATGGCTCCCCACTGAGTCCTTGGAGGCACGTTCCCCTTCAGACCCCAGCAGGGCTGGCACCATGGCACACACAGCCACTTTGGGACAGTAATGGGGCACCCACCACCACCACCACCAGAGCTGTAAAGTGCTTCCTGGAGCTGCCAACCTCTCATCTTGAACCGACATTAATGAAGGGGAGAAAAAACAAAATCATTCCATGTTGGTTGATACTAAATGGACCTATTTGCACTAGATCAATCCCACTTAGCTTTATCACAAAGTAATATCTCTCCCAGCAGCTCAGTGATGAATTAGTTTATAGTGCAGATTTCCTTGCTTCGAGGAAGGTAACAGTGATTAGCCCCACTTTCTGGATGGAACTGGAAGACAGACACCGATGAGGCAGACAACAGGTAGATTTGTGGGAGAGTGGGATGGTGAGCTCACATCCCAGAGCCAGACTGGGGATGGGGGGTGGTGACACTGCCTGGAAGGACCATCAGGTAGGGAGGGGAGCTTAATTCTGAGTGGGCTCCAGGAATGGAGTCTGAGGGGAAAGTGCCAAGGGGAGAGGGGTGCTTCCAACCAAAGGCCAATTTGTATTGTCCCCAGCAGAGAAAATAAACCATGAATCAGGTCCACTCCCACGGACATGATCCTCTGTGTCCTTCATGACTTCAGAGAATGTGAGCCCTGACACACAAAGCAGCACACTTTAGTCATTGCTTTTTCTGCACCTGGATTACTAGCGCCCTGCTGCCTGGGGGCCTGCATGGAGGAGGAGGGACATTGTGCCACCTGACAAGGACAGCTCCTTGAAAGCCACTCTAAAATCCCTAAGTGAACTTCTTTAAATTAGGGTACTTTCCTAATGCCTTAAGGAACGCACACTTGTAGTCTCCAAGGGAACCACATTAAAGGGGATATTTGTCAATATGACTCCCCGCCCCTCGAACAATCACATTCCTTCTCAGAAGTCTGCCATTCCTGGCAGCTCTCACTGGCACCCAACCTGCACAGCTGCCGGGCTGGGCAGGCCGGCCAGACCCCAGGCTGCCCTGACAGGAAGCCTAGCCCACTGCTCACAGCCACCCCCTTCCCTCACCTACAGCCTGGCCAGGGAAGGTCTTCCAACCCACACACTCTCGCTTCCTCTTTCCTAGAACAGAAATATGGCAGCAACTTAATACACTGGACTTGGAGATATTTCTTATACCTTTTTCTTCCCCTCGGCTGTATTCTTTTCTGCAGTTTTTTATACCCTCTTCACGTCATGCACTTTTTCTTTTCCTCTCCACACAGCTTTCTGTTTCTGGCTTTCTCTTTCTTGCTCTCTCTCCTGCTTTTAGCTCTCTTATGCAGGCCTAGAGCATCTATTCCTTCTGGACTTTCACGCCGGCACTTTTTTCCCCAAGTCCTCAGCCTGGCAGACCCTCCACCTCTGTTCCCAGTGCCATCTCAAGCTCCTCCATCTCCTCAGTTTGGAGAAAGGAGGAAAGCTGGCCAGAGATGTCCCCTGTCTCCTCCCTCTTTCCCTCCCTTCCTCTCCCCCCAGGCACACAAAAGGGGACAGAGGCACCAGATGGCCCAGTGCTAAAAGAGGGGCTCATGGAGTCTGCCCACCCGCAGGCGCCCCTGCTGGGCCTTCAAGCTAGTCCAAGCTGCTGCCCGTTCCAGCGTGGCGAGCTGGCAGAGGAGCAGGGCGCAGAGCCAGCCTCCTCAGCATGAGGCCAGACACGCCTTCCCCAGCCTGCCCCAGGGCCAGTCCAAAGAGGGGGACACACCTGCCAGCTGAAAAATAGAGACTGTCACTAGGTGTCTGAGCCCTGAGCAGCAGAAGCAAGAGCCCTATGGCCTGTGGGGACCCTGGGCCTTCCCAGGTGGGAGGAGAGGGGTGGCTCCAGTCTATTCTCTCTATGGGACAAGCTGTGCCAAGGAGGGCCTCAGCAATGGGTGAGTGGGCCACAGAGGAACTAACAATTCCCTCAAGTCCGCCAACAAAAGAGGTTTAATGATGCAGTATAATGTTAATGGCTACCATTTATTGAGTGGTTACCTTGAGCCAGGCATTATACCAAGTCATTTACTGAACTATCCTTAATCTTTATAATACTCCTGCAGGGTAAGTATTTTGGTCCCCATTTTACAGACAAGGAAACAGAGGCTCAGAGAGGTAAACGACCTGCCTCAAGCAGCATGGAGAGGCAGTGAACACCTTAAAGCTTCTTTTCCAGTTAAGTTTCCATAAATCCTGGGAGCGGATGTGGCTCAAGCAGTTGCGTGCTGCTTCCCACATGGGAGGTCCCAGGTTCCGTTCCCGGTGCCTCCTAAAAACAAAAAACAAACAGCAAACAAGCAAAAAACAACTCACAGTAGCTGATGTGGCTCAGTGGCTGAGCACCAGCGTCCCACTTTTGAGGTCCTGGGTTCAATCCCCGGCCCCAGTACCTCAAAACAAACAAACAAGCAAACAAAAAAAAAACAACTAAGGTAATGTTCTGAAGGTGAGTGCCTATACTTTTTTGCTCCGAATGCCCCACAGGACAAGGTGGAAGCTTCCAATCCTGGCTGCCCATTGCCAGTGCTTCAGAGGCTTAAAAAAAAAAAAAAAGAAATCAAGTTTCCAGGACCCCTCTTCAGGACCACACCTCTCCCAGAGACAAGTGTGTAGGAGCAGGTGCTGTGGAGCTGGACACAGTCAGAGCCTCATTTTCCTAGTATAAAAAAAATAGAGATGATAATGTTTACTTCACCAACTTGTCATGGGCATTGTATGGTGCTTGGCAAGAAGCCAGGTGCATGGTAGATTCTCCCTTTCATTTACCTTCAGAAACTTGAGATTCCAGAGTCCAGACCTCATGAAGAAAGCTAAGGAGAAAGGGGTGTAGCCCATGAATGTTGTTCGTTCATGTTAGGCTGACCTTTGATTCTTGCACCCTGACCCAAGGTCAGCTGGCTCCCACAGAGCTGCGGGATGACTTCACAACAAGCCCAGTCATGGACAGGGGATTTCCAGGGGTGAGACTTCTGCTGTCACAACTTCTGTGGAAAGGGCTCGAAACTAACCTACTCCACCTATAAAAGGTCAATACCCATCCTTGCGGAGAGTTCTGGAAACCCAGCATCCATGAAACTGTTCCCAAGCCTTCCTTCCCTCACCTGGTTGTGCCTCTGGACAGAGAAAGCCCCACGGGCCAGCCTCTTGCCCTCAGGTCCAGGCCCTCTTGCCCTGTCCAGCCACCATCAGCTCCGCAGACCACTCTTTCCTGTCAGCCCTGGGCAGCTCCCAGCCCCTGTTCAAAACCTGCCTCCCTACTCTGAAAGGCAATGACCTCCAAACGTGCCCTTCACTGTCACCACCAAGGGCTGAGTTACCTTGAGGGCCTCCTCGCAGCAGCCTGGGAGAGAATCTTCCCTTTCCATCCTTTTAATAGAGGAGAAGCAGGCTCCGGGAAAGGCCTGGAACTCAGAGTTACCTCTTCAGAATGGATCTAACCTGACATCATTCTCACGAGCAATGCAGGGGAGGCCCTATCAAACCCGGCACCATGCTAGCCATTTCAACTCCTGCACCTCACCCTCCTGGAAAATCGGGGGCAGGTGCCATTCTCTTCACTTTCTGGATGAGGGGACTGAAGTCAAGTCAACCATTCATCCGCACAAGCTCCCACAGCTGGGGAGGGTGGACTTCTGGACCCCAGGCTGGCGAGTTTCTGTTCCACTGTGGCTGCCTTTCTAAAGTCTTTCCTGAATCCATTTCTTTCTCTCCCTCTCCACTGCCCCCACCCGAATCTAAGCCACTGTCACCTCTGGCCTGGGTCACTGTCCTAGCCTCCTAATTAGTCTCCTTGTTCCCATTCTTGGGCCCTGAAGTTCATTTTCCACAGTGGCTGCAGTGGTCTTTTTAAGGTCATATTATTCCCCTACTGCACAGAAAATAAAATCAAACCCCTTACTGTGGCCCTGGAAAGCCCCGTGTGATCTGGCTGCTCCTCTCGCCCCACTGTCCTTCCTCACCTGGCCCCTCGCTCCCCTCCACCACTGGGCTCCAGGCACACCCGCCTCCTTTCTGTTCCTCAAGATTTTTCCTACGTGGGATCTTTGCACTTGATTCTTCTTCTCTCTTCTTGTCACTGTATATTACTCTATTTTATTTTCTTCTTAGCACTTAAAACTGTCTGAAAGTATATTGTTCATTCACTTCTTGATGTTTTTGTTTGTCTGTCTCTGCTACATTCAAACATACATACTGCATAATTACAACACTGTTTTGATAATCATATCACAATATAATTGGTTTTATTGGTAATCCTGTGCAATGTGTTTTATTTGTTTAAAAACCTGAGAAAAGGCTCAGAGTTGCCACCAGACCACTACAGGAGTCCATAGCATAAAAATAAGATAAAAATAAAAAGCCAAGCGGTTCTGAGGATTCTGCTGCCACCTCACTGGATGCAGGGATTGCTGCAACTGGCCGTCTGTGCTTGGCCCAGCCTCTGCTCAGATTCTCCCGGTGTGGAGGGCACTGCAGGCTGCTGACCTAGTAACCCACTCCTCTTTCCTTTCCTCCTGGCTAGGAGAATCCACTTCCATAGTAGGGGGGGAGGACAAGGGGAAGTGACTGCCCTCCTGGTTTCCCAAGCACCGAAGCAGGAACAAAGGATTCAGTTTGGGGACATATGACCTGACGAAAAGTCTGAGGGGATGAGGGGAGGGTGGTGTGTGTGTGACTGGGAAATCTTGAAAGAGGAAGAGAGAGAAAAAAAGAAGAAAGGAAGGAAAGAAAGAAGGAAAGAAGGAAATAAATAAAAGATGCAGAGGAAGACGGAACAGGCTTCATTTTCTGAGCGTCCTCTTGCCACCATGGCGGGACCTGGTGGGTGGTGAGGCAGAAAGCCCATTGGATGACTGTAGTTAATAGTACAATTATAAAGATGTTCTTCCATGAATTGTAACAATGGGTTAATAATAGGGCAGTATATGAGAACTCTGTGTTTTATGCATGGTTTTTCTGAACACTTACAATTTCCCTAATTTAAAAAACTCAAAAAGAAAAAAAAGATGACCTTGGAGATGAGGGGCTGAAAAGCAGGCTGTCAGAGGAGAGGGAAGCTGGGGGAGACTCGCCTGCAATATAGAGACGTTCCTGACCATAAGCTACACCGTCAACCGTGCAAGAGATCACATCAGATTTGGAACATAAGGAAGGCTGTTCAATGGTTTGGCTGGGGCAGGAGAACTATTTGGAAATTGGAAGGGTAAAGAAAGGAGAATAAAAATGTTGAGGTTGTAGTGGTGGTGGTTTTAGTTTTTGTTTTGTTTGGTTTGGTTTTGTTTTTTGAGACAACTCACGGGGATTTCTGCAGTGGCCCAACATGAGCAAACACCAAATAGAGGAACTGGAAGAATGCAGAGAACTAAAATGCTGTGGACTAAAATGGAGGAGGCTCTCCAGAGCTTGTCCTCACTTGTGTGGGCTCACGTGACCCTCAGGGAGGCCTCCTCCATAAAAAAAAAAAGGAAAAAGGAAAAGGAAAGGAGGAGGAGCAGCAGCAAACAAGGCAGCCCAGTGACCACAAGTGGGAATAGGCAGTTTCTCGAAGACCTTTACAGTGAAGGAACACGGCGAAATCTCTGCCAACATTCATAGCATGCACCCTGACTGCAGAGAGCACTAGTGTAGGCAGGGCGAGAGTGAGCACCCAGCACTGCTGTGCAAATGCTCAGGTGCCTCCTTGTCCATGGAGCCCTCCCCGTTCCTCCAGCCAGGGCCTCGCCCTTCCTGTTCTGAAACCTGCGTTGGCTGTGCTGCTCCCACTGCAGGCTGTGACCCCGGGGACACTCAATGTCTGAGGATAAATGTGGCATTTCTCTCCGGAGCATCACATTTACTTGATTATTTAGTGGGCAGCATTGTTTTTACTAAGCAAACAAGGGTTTATTTTGCAATAGATGCAAATTGTATGTGAATATTTAAGATAAAATGTCTTTCAGAAGTTTCACACTTGTAGTAGCCACTTTAAGTAGCCCAAGGGGTACTCAGTCTTTCCTGTCACATAGAGGTATCACAAGGCAGTGGTTAGGGACGCGGCCCCGGAACCAGGCTGCCTGAGTGTGAATCCAGGCTCTGCCTGTGGAGCCTTGGGCAACTTACTTGACCACCCTGTGCCTCAGTTTCCCCATCTGTAAAGTGTATAGTAGTAGCACTTGCCTCATAGAACTGAGCTCACATGGGCAAAGTACTTAAAACTTTGGTAAGCACTAGCTAAACATCAGCTGTCCCGGCCCGCGGGACAAGTCAACGGAGACTCCGAGCTATCCAGCGAAGGATTGAGACAAAGACACGGACAAAACAAAAAACTGTGCTCTTTATTCTGCTAACATGGCTTCTCTGCGGCTTCTTCCTTATGCTGCTGCGCGGGTTACAATCAACTCTTTTATAAGCAGGGAAGGGGGAAGTGCACTAAGGCTTAGGTGTTGATACATGATTGGATAATTTGAATTGCTAGGCGTGGTGACTATTCCCGCGCG
>JAQZBX010109946.1:0-10414 GCA_029593785.1 Cabassous unicinctus
AACATGGCCCGTCGGGGCCGCAGATGCGCCGCGGTGGGAAGAGCCACTCCCGGGTCACGTTCCTTTTACCATCGCCCCCAAGCACTGTTTTTTAGTAGGACCGCCACAGAGGGTCAGCTGGTGCTCTGGAGGCCGCTGTGGGCGCGGGGCCGCCATAGTGGAACGCCTGCGGGCGTCACTCGGTGTCTCTAACGCCGTGTGGGCGCATCCCAAGTCAAGCATGGCGTGAACTCCTCTTACACCTTCAGAAGATGAGCAGAAGATTCCCAGCAGTTTTGCCAACCCCTAGTGCTCATCATAAATATGTTTTTCGGCATCAAGAGGGGATGTGCTTGCAGAGGAGGCCCTCCCCCACCACCACCACCCTGCCTCTGCTTTCCGAGCAGTTTGTAGCTTGCGGGTCGCTCCCAGGAGACCCCGCTCGCCTACCAAGGCCGCTTGTGTCCCACGTCTCGTGGCCGCAGCCCACCGTCCAGGGCTTTCTCGAGGGGGGTAGCTCTGAGAGTCACCTTGTCGGAAGGGGGGCTGTTACTAGGAAGGAGGGCCCGGGGCTCGTGTGCACCACACTCCATCTAAACAGGGAGAGTTTCTGAGGCTGCGCCGTGTGGGCTGCTCTGTGAAAACCCGTTCTTGGTCCCCGTGGCTTCTCACCCCCACACTCGTCACCCGCAGCCGGATGACGACGCACGCGTGCGAGTCGCTGCAGGCACACGGCTCGAGCCGAGGATGTAGGATTAAGATGAAGCCACCGCGTTGGTCTGGGTGGGCCACGTTGGTCGGGGTGGGCCGCGTTGGTCCGGGTGGGCCGCACAGGCCTCGGGCAGCCCCGCGGGGCCTTCCTCTCTGTCCAGCATGAGCCGCTGCTCGTGTCCGGCCTCTGCGGTGAGCGTTCCGCCTCTGCTTCCCCTCCGGCCCGGGCTCACTGGCCTCTGCTCTTCCAGGCCTGGGTCCTGCGGGCCTCCTGTTGAGCATTTCAACGGCCACTCACCTTGGGGCTCAGGAGAATGACCTCCAGCCGGGAGCGTGACCTCCCTGCTCCTGTCAGCCCACCCCAACCGGCAGCAGGACCACGATGTCACGTGCCTCCCACCACCGCCCCGTCCCCCTCGGCCCCTCGCCCACCCATTCCCTGCCTCCTGCAGCGCCAGGGAGCCGTCAGCTTTGGTTTTTCCTGACCCCACTTCTAGTCTTCTACGGAGCCCCACCAAAGTTGACCCCCAGCCGGTGGAGGTCGTCGGAGCCTCGTCATCTCGTCTTGCCTAGGTTAACGTCCCTTAAATCTGGTGAGAGACGGAAGGACGAGAGGAGGAGAACAAAAGGTGGCTACGTAAAGTCAAGAGTGAGAGCTGTCCTCACCACACTCCTTGTTCTGCTGAATAATGAAAATAGAGGTGCCTTCAGGCCTTTTTTAAATCAAGCTTTTATTAGAAAGAAACCTGGTTTTAATCATCAAGCAAACAATTCACAAACACATTTTATGAAATAATGAGCGTCATAAAAATGTTTTTTGAGGGCCAAATCCACACCAGGCCCTGCCTGTGGGTTATGCATCCATCATCCTTGCCCAACAGGTGACCCGATTGGATTGAAACTGTTCCCTTCTTACAGACCAAAAGCAGGTTCAGAGAAGTTGAGCTACCCATCCAAGGACACACAGCTTGTAACAGGTGACACTAGCATTTGGACCAAGTCCATGGGACTCTCGAGCTGTTTCCAGGGCATGGAGCTGCTGAGAGAGCAGAGCTCCATTCAGACCTCAGCAGGCAGCAGGAAGGGTCGCCCGGAGAAAAAGCCGGAGCTTTCTTGGAAACCAGCTAAAGCCTAAAGATGTTCTGGCTTCCAAACCAAAGAGGCAGCCACAGGAGGGCCCGAGCCTTCTCTTTCTGCCTCCCGTTTCTGAACCTTCTACCCGGGTTAGACCTGTTACCAGAGGACAGGGTTTGCCCAGCCTGGTTTGAATTGTAAGCTAGTGAAATAGAAATATCCTTGTGAAAATATGGACACACTTTTGTTTACCAAAGGTAAATGAAACCTTTCACTGGTCTGAAGGGTTTCCTTTTTTCTGCCTCTCGTCTCTTCCTCTCAGCCAGCTTTGATTGTCCATAGCATTAACCTTCAGAAAGAAGCGAGGGTAAACAATCCGGCAAATCCAAGTGCCTGGCTTCACGGCTGCGTCCTACCCGGCCAAGCAGCGGTCTCCTCTCGGGAGTCACCCGGGCAGAGAGGCCTCACACCTTCTCTTCTCACCCCCACCCCACACCTGTCCTCCGTTCTTGGGAGGGAGGGAATTCTTCAGTGGCTTTGGGTCACTGTGAAGCTTTCATACGCTACAATTCACCGTGCTTTCCCTGCGGATCTGGCTCTGGCGAGGCGCGGCTGCAGCCCTGTGCCACACGCTCTGTGAGGGGGCAGGAAAAGGACAGAAGACGCATTCCGTGTGGGCCTTGTCACTGCTGTAGAAATGGGCAGGGTTATTTTCAGGGATGTTGGGCTAATAGGGGACGGCTGTTTCTTGGAAAATATCGCCCTGAAGGACTGAGAGTCTTTTTCAGGTTATATAAAAGGGCGTTAGGCAAACACTCAGAAATGCAGTGGCTGCCTTTCTTGGGAGCACAAACTGTGGGTGGGCGGCTCGGCAGCAGCCACGCAGAATGAAAACTGGCCTCGGTTACCTCCCTAACGGCCCCCGGACTGGATAACGCCAGCAGGACTAAAGGTTACAGCTTCTTCTGAGATACATCACTCCTCCGGAGCGTATTAGCGATGGTTCGGATCTATTTTTTAGGACTCTTGAAACCACCGGTGGAAGGTTTGTGCTGTGGCCGGTGACACATAAGAGTAGCAGCTTGGAAAGGCTGGGCCTCGAGAGGTACCCAGGGGTGTTGAGAGACAGAAGACACTGCCCGTTGTCGTTTTAACAGTTAGGAAGCAAGCGAGGCGGCGCGTACGCCGAGCTGTGGGAGCAGCCGTGACTGGGGAGCGGCAGCAGTTCTTTGATTTGCTGGGGGATGGAGAGAGAGAGAGAGGCAGGCGCGGCGTCTCCTGAGAATGTAGTTATTGAGAAAGGAGAGCCAGAGGAAAAGTTCCGTAATCATGGAAGGAATTCTCCAGCCCTGCTTGGTATGCTTCTTGTTTTTGCCTTTCTTTTTCTCTGCCTGACCTCTCCCTACCCAGAGCCCAGATTCAGAATGTGGCAGCAAAAGGCCACGGAACTGAGGACAAGGTCATCTTTGATTTTAATTAAGGCAGCGAGTGGAATATTAAAATCTGTCCCGAATCCATAACCTGACCGGGTGAGCCGTATCCTCTATCAGAGTAGAGGGTCCCCCGCACCCTAAGAATTCACACTGCGGCCACGGCTTCCAGAATGCCCTCCAGGCACACTTCTCTGCTACGAAAACCAAGAACCACGTGAATGGAAGTGAGGAGGTGGTGGCATGAGGCAGAGAGAAACTGTGGAGAGCCTCAGTCTCCCTTACCCGCCTCTCACCTGTTCCCTCCTGGCTCCCCGCATCCAGAGTGCTCCTTGGCAGCCCCAAGCCCCCACCCCACCCCCAGCCTGGCTGGATGAGCAGAGAAGGGCACTGCAGACCATACGTGCACGGTGGCTTGGCCACAGCATCAGCTCTCTGGCCTCTTGCCCACTACTTTACTGTCCCTGGACCAAATGTCACGGCCGGTGGGGGACCGAGCAGCCTGATGCAGACCCCTCCCACCTCAGGGAAGGGCACCTCCTCTGCAGCAGGCAGACGCTTCCACCAGAACTCTGACCCTTGCTCCTGCCTGCCCACCTTCCAGACTCAGTGACGGCCCCTCTGCTCTCCCCCTGCCAGAAGGTAAAGGAAATGGGAATTAAATGTGTTTGAGTCAGCGGGCTTCGTTATTTCCCTGCAGCAGGTGAGGCTCAGAGCCTAGTGCGTCACACCCGCCTTCCTTCCGGTGTCGGGTGACCGGTTCTGGCCTGGGCTGGGGGAGATATTTCTAGGGCGGTGGGTGCTCAGGGAAAAGGGCGAGATGGGCAAGGACAGCGTGTCCACTGCTGCAGGCCTCGGCCACCGCCTCTCTGAATCCCAGCACGCCTGGCAGAGGAACGCCGGCAGCTTGTAGGAAACCAGGCCCGGCATGCGGAAGCAGAAGCGAGTTTGGTCTAAAACCATGAGCTGGCTGCAGGCCACACAGGCAGAGGGGAAGCCCCCCTGGCATCAGGACTTCCTGTTGACAGCTTGGTTACAAAGGACTCAAAACACGTCTCACACCAGGAAAAGAGGTGGGGGAATTTCTGGGGTCTCGGTGATGCTGGCAGCTACGTTAAGTCCAGACTGCCCCACCCCACGCTCCCCGAACGTCTTGGAGAATCTTCTCTGTCCAAAGGTTCCGTTCGCTCTTCTAAGCTGTACTGAGCGACAGCTACGGGGCAGACCCTATCCTGGGAAGAAGACGCCGTCTTGACGTCAAAGAATCCATCGTCTGTCCGGGGAGACCGACGAGCAAAGATAAACTACAATCCGGAACCGCACGGGGGTCCAGGGTGCCCGTGGGTGTGCTGGGAGGCCGGAGGTGGAAGTGCCCAGGCCAGGGCAGGCAGCTGTGGCGAGGCGGAGCTGGCCTCGGTGAAGGTGCTGGGGAGGTCGTCAGGCCAGGCCAGGAGCGGCGGGGACGGCGCCGGGTGGCCAGAAGGAGCCGAATCGAAGGCACTTCGGGAACCACGTCAGGGAGTTTGCAGTTGACCCCTTTCGACTATGGGATTGGAGGGTCTAAAGGGGGAGGAATAACTGACTGCCCCACAAAGAAGCGGTGACGGCGGGCAGAGAGGCCAGCGGGCAGGCAGATGTTAGGGGCAGGGTGGTCAGGCTGCCTGAAGGAATGTTTAGGAGAGCATCGACAAGGTGGGTGTTGGTCAGGGGGAGAGCACAGCGGAAGCTGGGTCCTGGGTTCCTGCCTTGGGTAACGGGGTTTTTTGGTGGGGGTGGGAGAGTGCAGCCCTGGGACCGAGCACACAGCGTGGACAGATCTGGGCAGGGAAAGGGCTGGATTGGGAACCCAGTCGAGGACACGCTGTGTTTGAGGACAGGCTGAGCATCAAGTGGAGATGTCCGGTAGGCATTTGCATCTCTGGGGTCTAGGATTTAAAAGTGACGAAGATTTGGTGATCGGACAGTAATCCAGAAGCCTGAGCAGGATCCCATCCAGGTGTGGGAGAGGAAGGCACAAGAAGACGCCAGGAGAACCCAAGAAACCCCTGGAGGAGTTAACGGAGGAGGCTGTCCCCACAGAGGCCAGTGGGTCAGGCCGGGACGCTGCCATCAGTCTGACCAGCACCTTCTACCCATGTGGACAAGCCTGCATGGGAAACCAGATGGCGCCCGGAACCCAGCGTTCAGGGGACGCTCTTCGGTGAGGCTCAGCTCGGCAGCTTGGGCCACACGCCCACTGCAGGAGCAGCCCTGGCAGAGGACAGGAGAGCTCTGAGCCCCATCCACTGGGCGGTGGTTTGTGTTTGCCTGTGAAGGAGACCGTTCTTGCAAAACATCTGGTCCGTTGACTTCATTCTCAATTGGCGGCGGCGGCAGCTGAGAGACTCTTCAAAACAGAGGGTCCCAGGCCCCTCCTCGGTCTGCTGGAATGAGACTCTCCAGGGGAGAGAAAGGAAAAGTGCATCCAGGGTTCAGAAGTCCCACTGTTTTCTAACTGCACACTTTTCAGAGGAAGCCCAGGGGGAGAAGGGCCTCGTCCCAGGCACCCAGAGCCCAGGGCTCGACCCTCGTGGGGAAGCTCGGGGCTGGCTGCAGCCGAGGGCCCAAGAAGAAACACCCACGGCTCCTGTCTGGGGCGTCGGGAGGAGAGCGCGTGCTCTGCTCTGCTGCTAACGGGAGCCACTCCCCCAGACCGTGTTGTGTGCAGACTGAGAAGAACTGGAAAATGCCAAGGCCCCCAGGAGAACAAGCGGGGGCGTCAATATGTTTTAAGATAGAAGGAAAGAAGGAGCTGCCAAAATAGTTTGTGGCAGAAAGCTGCCCCTCCCCACTTTCCTATGGCTCACCAGACAAGACAAGCTGCCTGGCACACACTTGTGGTGGACGGGCCCTGGGAGGTGGGCAAGAAGGGGAAAAAAGGGACCCTCTTCGCCTCCATTCTGGAACTTCCCCAACGTGGTTGTGCCTGGCGCTCCAAATGAGCCTCAGAACGACTTTGTTCCATGGTGGTTAAATGCTGCTTGCCATATCCGGCCCCTGGAATGGGGGGGTGGGGGACACAGCCATCCCCAGGGGCCTGGGGGGTCGGGGAGGAGATAGGCGTGAGCACATGTGGGGCAGACGGCGCCTGACACTTGGTGTCTCCTTGCACACGTGGGTGGGGACGTGGGAGGACATCTGTGAGCATCGCTGTGTTGGAACTGTGAGGGGTGTGAGAACATGTGTGTGTCTAAGAAAGGACACACGTGGGAGCAAGTCCCCAACAAGAGGCAGACTCGTGGTGGCCCCCCTGGAGGGAGCACCTCAGATGTGCTGGGACTTAACTGGACACGTTTTACGCTTCTAAAGAGGGTGGTTTTCTTAAAATTTGTATTGTGGTAACATATATGCAACATGAAATTTCCCATTTCTACCACTTACGTGTATACAATGTAGTGATATCAATTCCATTCCCGGTATTGTGCCACCATCACCACCACCCGTTACCAAGACGTTATCATCACTCCAAACTGAAACTCTGAACCCTTTAAGCACTTAATCTCCATTTCCTCCACCCCAGCCTCTGTAATCTACTTTCTGTCTCTATGAATTTGCATATTCTAGGTATTTCATAAAAGTGAAATATACAGTATTTGCCCTTTTGTGTCTGGCTTATTCCACTCAACGTGATGTCATCAGGATTTCTTTCCTTTTCATGGCTGAGTAATATTCCATCGCGTGGAAATACCATATTTTTGCTTATCCATTCATTGATTGGCGGACACTTTGGGTTGCTTCCATCTTTTTATGTGCAGTTGTCTGTTTGAGTCCCCGCTTTCAATTCTTTGGGGTCTGTACCTAGGAATGGGATTTCCGGGTCACGTGGTCGTTCTACACTCAGCTTCCCGAGAACCTGCCCCAGCAGCTGCACCCTTTTGCACTGCCACCTGCAATGAATGAACCTTCCTGTTTCTCCACCTCCTTCCCTACGCTGTTATTTGTCCAGACACTTTTTATACACATTTTTACTTAGATCCCTCATCAGTCCTGGGAAAGAGGGAACTATAATTCTCCTTGAGCGGTTGAGGAAACTGAGGCTCAGAGACTTTAAGCCCTTGCCTGTGGGCACTCAGGTAACGAAGGGGCAGGTACTCAAAGCCCCTCAGTGTCCTGTTGTTCTGACCCTCAAGGGCATCGTGCTCCCTGTGCCCCAATGTGCGCAGTCCCCTCCTGTCACTCCCTACATCTGCTCCTGGCTGACTCCTGCACGTCTGCCAGGACTCAGCCGCCTCCTCCAGGCAGCCTTCCCTGAGCCACACAGCTGGGGCTGCTGCCCCCTCTCTGCTCGTGACCCCTGTGGGCTGCACCTGTTCGCTTGCCTGTTTCCCCACCATCTGCTCTCTCAGAGGGCAGAGCCCTGGTTCTGCTCTAAACACAAAGGACGAACAAACGGCGGGTCCTGGGGGGAGATGGCTCACAGTCAACCCCACCAGGACCGTGGGCGCCTGCACCCGGCCCCTCGGACACCCCGGCCCCGCAGCAGGACGCACTCTCTAACGCTAACTTCAGCGCATGGCGCCCTGGAACAGCCAGTCCCGTCCTTCCTGTCCAAGCTAAAGCCCTGTGTCCTCAGCCTGACATCCAGCAGATCCTCACCGCTGCTCACGGAGCCAAGGCGAGAAGCAGGACCCCCGGATGCGTGACCATCGCAGTCGTGGCTTCCACACGCGGTGGGGTCCAGGCGCGGCGCCACCTACTTTATACGTTTTGATTCATAATCCTAGGATGGAGGTCTAGAATCATCTCTGTGTTTTTAGGGGTGAGGACAGGCCAATAGCCTGCCCCAGCTCTCCGCTCGAAAGTGGCAGGATGTGGATTTGAACCAGGCGGCCCAGCCCCAGAGCCCAGCTCTCAGCCTCCCTGCTACGGTGAAAACCCTCGTCCCTCCCTCAGGAGCTGGCACTCTGCTGGGATAGACACGGGGGGAGGCGGGAGGGCCGGCCCCAGTGGGCGCTTCGTGCAGGGCGGGAAGCCGCGCACCCTGACCTCGGGCCGCGGCCGGGTCGGACTCACACGAGGCTGTCTCAGCCACAGCTGGTCCGGGACGTGCTCCGAGGTCCCCCCGCCCTCCGTGACTGGCAGCTCCCGGTGCCGCCCCCGTCCCTGTGGTGCTCGGGGGCCCTTCGAGTGCTGGCGCGTCCCCTGGGGCGGGGGGACCAGCCCCGGAAGCCCCGTGCCCAGGTCCCACACGGCAGTGGCGGGGGCCGGCCCACTCCTGGGGAGCAATATGTTTGCCTGCCCCTGTTTTCTGCCTCCCGTAATTGTTCCCATCTGTTGCCTTCCATCATGTTTGTTGATGTTTTCTTGTTTTAAAACTGAAATGAGTCAGATTGGAAGCTGATTTAGGAAAAAGTGTCTGGGTGGGAAGCTCAAAGTGGCCCCAGGGGACTCTGTGTTTTGGAGCTTCTGGGGGACGGAAAGGGGAAGCCCGCCGGCTCCGCCTGCCCCACGGGGGCTGGAGAACCCTGGGCAGGCCGGGGTCGTGTGGGTTTGGACGGGAACCGTGAAGTGCACATGCGTGGCCTTGGTTGTGTAAGGATGCGAGTGTGAGCGTGCGTGCACCTGTGTGCGTGGCCCTGGTGAGCGGTGTGGGATGCTGGAGTCGTGTGTTCAGAGGGACGCGGGTGTGGACAGCAAGGTGGCGGGTCCCCACCGCTGCTCTCGACCCCCCTGGGTGACCTCAAGTGAATCTATAAACCAGTTCCCCTGAGCAATAAAAAGGAGTTTTGAACCCAGGGCTGAACTCAGATGAGGATGGGGTGGGGCTGGGCCTATGTGGAGGGTACTTATAGAACAGTCCCTCCGCAAGGTGATTCCCAACCTTCTCGCCAGGGGCAGGTGGCAGTCAGGGTGAGCTGCGCCTCTCTGGGATTCTAATGTCCAGCCTGCAACGTCCATCGCTGGTGGCACTTTGGACCCAGAAAATATATATATATTAGGAGGTACAGGGGATTGAACCCAGAACCTTGTACGTGGGAAGCATGTGCTCAACCGCTGAGCTACACCTGCTCCCCAACGACCCAGAATATTTTGACCTGCACTCCCCTGCACCCTCCCCTCCACCCCACTGGGGGTGGGAAGGCTTCAGCGTCCTGCAAGGACCAGCTTCCAGAGTATCACGGGACAGGAAGTGGTTTCCAGAACCAGTCTGACTCGGGCCTCTCGGCCCCATGTTACCCAGAATCTGCAGTCAGTGCCTCTGCCTTTTTCACACATTGCTCAACACACACACCCTCCCATTCCCTGATGATAGCCAGTCACCCTGGACTCTGGAGTCCCGGTTGTTATTTAGGCCAAGAAGAGGTGTCCTGACTTTGCCCGCCGCTCTCTGGAACTCCAAGCAGCTCTGAGGTTCTTGACCATGCTGACCAGCTGCCACCAGAAAGGGGCCCCTGGCCTTGGCCCTGTGGCCAAACGAGGCCTCCGGAGATTTGGTTTAGGGGTGGGGAGCCCACTCGCTTTACACTCCTCTGTCCTTCTTGAGGTGCCCCATCTGTGGGGGATTCTCTGGCCCCAGCAACGCAGAGAAAACCAACATAGAAGAAAGGCTCCCAGCCCTCGGCTCTGCGTCCTTCCTGGAAAAGCTCTTTGGGTTTGCTGTGTTCTGGAGTCCTGACACTACCGATGGGGCCGTTGGCTGAACCGCTGCTTTGTCCCAGGTTCTGGGCAAACACGGGATTTCCCGCTCCACACTGAGGTGAGTCCCGTGAAGGAGAGACTGGCCCGTTTTACAGACAAAGCAGCAGCGGCTCAGAGAGGTGACGTGACCTGGCAAGGTCTCGGCCCGTTCGTGGTGGACAGGCTCGGGCCCCGGCCTCGGGCTGGCGGGCGAGAGGGAGCCTGAGCACGTGGGGGGTGCAGGCGCTTCAGGAGACGGGGGCTGTCAGCCTGAGCTGGGCCGTGTCGGCCCCCAGCCGGGCTGGGTTTTGGCCAGAATTTCCTGGATCCGCTTCCGCCCCTGCACCTTTGTTCCTGAGCCGCACCTTCCTGGGAAGCCCCCTGGCGCGTGCCTGGCCTAGCTGCACGAGGCAGAGCATGTAACTCACTCCGCTTACTGCGGTGTTTAGCAGCGAGCAAAAGAAACTTCTTGTGCCTGCATATTTAAGCGCTTTTATTAAGTGGAACAAGCTATTTCTGAACACGAGAGTGGCCGACAGCCTTAGAGGAAATTAAAATGAACC
>JAQZBX010109947.1:0-10420 GCA_029593785.1 Cabassous unicinctus
GCTATCGCTATAGACTCACAAATTATCTTTTTTATTATAACCGTTGTAATCTTTTACCGTTATCTTTTTGGTGTTCACATTTGGCCCTTTTGAGTCCTTCAACATGGATCCTGTGTCCTTCCTGACACCCCATGAGTCTTGGCGCACTTCCTAGCTTTCTGGTTCTATAAAATGTCCTGGGCTCATTTTGTGCTTTCCTTGCTCCAGCCCTGAAATCAAGCATTTCAGCATTGGAAGGTTTTGAGTAAAAGAGAGACAATGCCTGGCTTTTAAAAAGGATCACTCCAGCTGCTGGACTGAGAATGGAGTGCTGTGCGTAAAGACACCAGGAGCAAGGCTCTGGCAGGTATCCAAACGAGAGCTGGTAGCAGCGGAGGTGGTCATAGGGGTCAGATTCTGGATGCATGTTGAAGGAAGAGATGATGGGATTCTCTTACATTTTTTTTAATGTACTTTTTTTTAAAAAAAAAAGATATTTAGATTACATAAATGTTACATAAAAAATATAGGGGATTCCCATATGTCCCACTCCCTACCTCTCCCACATTTTCCCACATTAACATTTACATTTTTTATGGAATATAAGAAAAAGGGAACAAATACAAAGAATGACCCCATGATTTGGGTTCTGAGCAACTGGAAGGATAAGGTTCACGTCTTCTAGTGAGATAGAGCTCTGAGCAAGTGTTTTGCATGCTTGTTTGCCTGCAGGGGAGGAGAGAAGGAACGTGGGAAGAGGGAAATCCAGATTTGGATATTTGAATGTGGTTACTTTGAGATACCTACTGCACATCCAAGTGGAGATGCCAAAGGGGCAGCTGGAGACATAAGCATGGGGTACAGGAAAGAACCCAGGATTGAAGATGTGAACGTTGGGGTGGGCAACATATAGATTGTGTTTAAAGCCATAACTCTGGAAGAGATCACCAAGAGAATGGCAAAAGAGAGAGAAGTCCAACATTTTAGAGATTAGGTATATAAGAAGGCACAGAGACAAAGCAGGGTGACCTGTGAAGTAGAAGGAAAATCAGGAAAGTGTGGTGTCCTGCAAACTAAAGAAATACAGTGCTTCGAGGGGAAAAAAGGGACCAGCTAGGTCCAATACTGCTGACAGGTCGAGTGACATGAGGACTGAATTTATCAACATGGAGATCACTGGTAGCTTTGAGAAGAACAGTGGAAACTGTGGAGGGAAAAAAAAACTCTTACTAGGGCAGGCTTAAGAAAATCTGGAAACAATAAATACAGACAATTCTTTGGAGGCATTTTGCTTAAAGGAAGCCGAGAAATGACCCAGAGGAGAGCGTGGGGTCGAGAGAGAACTTTTTAAGACGGGAGAATTTACGGTTTATT
The DNA here is from genome assembly GCA_029593785.1 of Cabassous unicinctus. Taxonomy (NCBI): domain Eukaryota; kingdom Metazoa; phylum Chordata; class Mammalia; order Cingulata; family Chlamyphoridae; genus Cabassous; species Cabassous unicinctus. The sequence goes on from JAQZBX010109947.1 coordinate 1,354, forward strand.
TGTACCCTGATGGAAATAATCTAGAAGGTTGACATTATAGGAGAGAAAAGGGAGATTTGCTTGAACAAAGTCCAAGAGCAGACGAGAGGGGATGGGATGGAATGCATGAGGGCAGGGGCTGGCCTACGGCAGGTGAAGGTAGTGTTTGATAACAGACAGGTGGGTGGGTAGAGGTGGAGGGAGGAGGACTGTTGGAAGTTCCCTTTTGGTTGCTTCTATTTTCTCAGTGAAACGGGAAGCAAGATCATCGCCCAAAAGGAGAAAGGAAATGCTGGAGATTTGAAGATTTAACCAAGGTTGGAAATTTTCCATGTGAGTCTAGCCATGGTGGAAAGCGGACAAGAGTTGAGGAAGTATGCAAGGGATTGCTTACAATGATGGGCCACAGTATCTAAGCCAGTTAAGGAGGAAATAGAAAAATGGGAGGGTCCTGGAGGAATATAAAGTTGTTGGAGTCAAGATGCTATAGGGAGATATCTGGAAAAAGAAGTGATGGCCCGGGCATGGGATGCCTTACAACTGACATTACAAAGAAGGTGAAGTCATTGGCAATTTTAAAGTTGAAGGTAAGGTCGTGAGAGGGAGTGGATGAAGAGGGAGGTCAAATTGGAAAAAATCAGCTGCATGGATACTAAAATCACGATTATGACAGAAGTACCACTGGAGGGAGTGATGGTGATCCATAAGCTCAAACCTTCAAGGGACGTAGGAGGGATGACGGTAGGGCATCTGTTCAATGATGTCATGAGACTCAAAGGTGGGTGCTTGGAGGGAAAAGGAAGGCAAAGGATCTGAAGGTAGCAAAGTATAGGCCATTTACTCCATCTCCTAAGAGGAGTGGGAGAGAAAACCATTCCCATGTGGAAGGACTGCGGGGGAGAGCCAGGTTCCAGGACAGAAGAAGGTGAAGGAATCATTCAAACAAATGATTGAGGCTGTACAGGATTAGGTAGATGATGGAACATGAATTCCTATTGTTACATCGATGAAAGGTTTCAGGAGTTAGGTAGCAGGGTCAGAAAAGGAGGTATACAGAGTCCCCTGGGGATAGAAGTCAGGAGGCTAGGAAGACCTGGGGCTTTTCGATGACTGTTGAATACTGCAGGGTTAAGGATTGTCTGATCTTGAGATGCATAAATAATTGCTTAACTTTTACAAAGAATTAATCTCAACTTTGAGTCCTAACATGGGGTTTTGCCTCTACTATCTGTTGAGACCATTGAGTCTAATCTCATCATGCCCTTGAGATCTACATACTATCTAGGCACAGTTTTAGAATAATTTCCAAAAAGAAAATTTCAGATGGCAAACAGTCTACATACATGACAATAGGATAAGTACTGCTGAAATAAATGAAAGAATTTCGGTATTTTTCAGTAAAATATATAAATAGAATATAAATGGAAAAATATAGTAAATGAAAATGACTACAAGTTTTCTGCCCACAAGTATAATAAATATATGGAAAATATTTATGTATATTAACAAAGATGAGAATATGTTATAAAAACAAACATTGTTTGGTTTTGTTTTGTTTTTCATTTATGGTTAGATTTCAGAGATGTCAGAAATCTAACCCTGACAGGTTTACAAAAAGTAGTTCTCTAGCTCTATCAACATGCACAGAAACACTGAAAATATAAAAGGATCACTTGCCACAATATTATTTAGTAGAAGATAATTATTTTATCAACATGGAATAAATGCCAAAAGAAGCATCAAATAAACATAGGACTGATTTTCCTGAGTTCTTTATTCAACTTAGTTGTCTGCCTAGTTCCATCTACTGGTGATGAGTGTGCATATGAAGTTGATTTTGTTTTGCAAATTTGGGTGGAGTAGAAAGTTGGAAGAAAGAGAAACCTGGAAGACCAAAAATGAAAGCTAATCCAAAAAGCATACTCCATTTAATTACTAATTTTGTCCCTTTCCTCTAACATTTAAGGAAACAAAAAGAAGAAAATTTCCATTTAAAATGGCTTTTGGGGGTATATACATACAATGGAATGTTATATGGCTGTAAAAAGGAATGAAATTCTGATACATGCAATAACATGGATGAACCTTGAAAACGTCATATTGAGTGAAATAAGCCAGATACAAAAGGACAAATATATGATCTCACTTACAAGGAATAATTAGAATACACAAATTCATAGAGTCAGAAAGTAGAATAGAGGTTACCAGGGCCAGGTTCGGGATGGGAAATGGCAAGTTAATGCTTAATTGGTACAGAGTTTCTGTTTGGGGTGATGGAAAAGTTTTGGAACTAGATGGTGGTGATCACAGCATAACAATGTGAATGTAATTATCACCATTGAATTGGATAATTGAAAATGGATAAAATGGGAAATTTTAGGTTGTACATATGTTACCAGAATAAGTATTCAAAACAAAACCACAAAACTGTACAACACAAAGAGCCCTAATATAAACTATGGATTATAGTTAATAATATTATAATATTGTTTTGTTGATTGTAACGAAGGTACCGCACTAGTGAAAGTGTTACTAATAGGGAGAACTGTGTGTGTGTGTGTGTGTGTGTGTGTGTGTCTATGCCTGGGGTGGGGGATGATATATGGGAACCTGTAATTTCTGCATGATTTTTCTGTAAACCTACAACTGCTCTAATAAAAACTCAATGAAAAGGGAAAAAAAAGATATGAAGAGCCAAAATGTCACCAACATGGTCCTGCTTTTCATGACCTTCTGCTTTATTAGGAAAATTCCTAGATGAAGTCAATGAAAGGACTTTAAAGATGAAAAAGAGGTAGAGGCTCAGAGGTAAGGGCCCTTCGTGTGGCTGTCATTAACTGTCCCCACCAAGTCCCGTTCGTCCAGAGGCACATTCTCACACGCTCACACTCCCCACCTCAGGCCAGGTGGCTGGACCAAGGTTAGGCAATTGAGCTAAGCTGGGCCAGGGCCCCATCTCTAGGGATTTGGAATGGAGGGGGAAGAGCGACAGAGACACAGGATATACTCTTGGAGGCTGGATGAATACTTAGGAGGCGTCAGTGGTCTCGGGCTCTCCCCGCTCTGTAGACCGGGAGAAAAGAAACGCCGAGAGAAAAGGATGAAGCACACACAGACAGAAACAGAGTCCAAGGGGTGTGAGGGACATCCCCTTGGTTTCTGCCAAATTCCTGGTTCCTATCACGGTCTTTTCCGAATCCCTGCCAAATCCCTGCCCTTGAGTTCTATGAGACCTATGGGCCAGTGTCCTTCTAATAAACTCTCCTTTTTTGCTTTAAAAAAAAAAAAAGAAAAAGAAAAAGGACTTCTTGAATTATAAAAGATAAATTATACAGACGTTATAGAAAATTTGGAAAACATGAAAAAGCATAAGGAAAATAAAATTTACCTATAATCCCATTAATCCAGAGAAAATTGTCAACATTTTTTATCTATTTCCTTCCAGTATCATTTCTTTCAGGTAGATAGATATTAATGAAGTATTTTCAGATGTACTTTTGTAGCCTATAAATCGTGTGGCCTTGAAACTCCCTAGCCAGGGATTCGAGGGAAGCTACTCCAGGGGTGGTAGGGGGTGGTGGCGTCTTGTGGAAGCCCGCCATGAGACATTAGTCAAGTCAGGTTTTGTTGGAAGAGAAAACAGATCCTGAAATTAGCACCTGTCCTTCTCCAGAACAAAGCATCAAAGTATGAACTGGAAAATCTGACTATAGGAAGCAGAGCAGAGAGGACTGAAGGCAGGACAGGCCCCGCCTGGCAAGGAAAGGTTGGAGAATTTAGCATGAGCCTGTGGGAGGAGCGGTGGGGGGCCCGGTGGAAAGCAGGGGCTTTGCCGCAGCGGGGACATGCCCCAGCAGGCGTGAGGGACAGGGTCCAGGCAGGGCCGTGTTGCAGGAGGATCAGCAGGCCCTGGGAGTCCAAGAGAAAAGGCCAGAAGAGACTAAGATACTCTCCCTTCTGGAAAGTTCTCTCATCCCTACCAGGGTGGGAACTCATGAGGATGCTTGGACCACTCGCCAAAAATAAAGAGGATACTCTTCCTTTATAATCTGAGTTGTAGGGTGTATAAGGCTGTGACTTTTAAATACACGTGCTGTATTTATATACTTTGTTGATATTTTATGAAGTTGGAATCGTGACACATAGTTTCAACCCTGATTTTTTTCCACTTGACACATATGAATACTTCACCACATCATTAAATATTTTTTTAAAATAGGATCTTACAGGTTACCTGGCATTCCACCATGTATATTCCTACTGTAGCCAAGAATAGGGATTTACTGAACTTAAACCATAAACATAGACAATCACCAAAATAAAAATTAAAACGAGTGATGAACGTGAAAATTTTCAATCGTGCCAGTAATTAAAGAAATACAAATTAAAAGAACAATTAGATGCTTTTTTTTGTCTGCTTAGCAAGTTGGCAAAATTTTTAAAATATGATAATACACGGTCCTGGCAAGGGTTTGGGGAAGTGAGCAGTCAAACAGGCTGCTGGCCAAAGGTTTAAATTAGGATGACTTTTCTCTGCGGCTACTTGGCAATATGTTCCCCGAGCCTTAAAAAGGTCCATTTGTGTGTGGCGTGAACCTCGGAAGATGTGCTCAACAAGAAACGTGTCCTGAATTACCCCTGAATACTAAGGAACTGATTTACATAGCACATATCTAAAATTCTTGTGCCTCTGAAGCACAGCTGCTAGGATGCACCATCTGCCAATTACTGGATACTGATGGGGTATAAAGTAGGGCAAAGATTAAGGGGCCAAATGATGGACCCCGTGGCATTCCCCTTGCCAAGGGCAGGCAGAGGTGCTGCTGAGATGTTTGCAGCACTGCGAGCTCCTTCCAACTCAGACCAATCCCTAGTCCTGAATTTGAAGACGTGAGAACTCCAATCCCCACTGCAACCTGGGGGCCTTACACTCACCTCCTAGATGAAACCTACACAAACATCTTTCCTATCATTCAAATCAGATCATGCAGTGTAGACACAGAAGATCTACTGCCTATGTGTTTGAAGACCAGATGGTACAGAAGATACAGACATGCTTGTTGGAAGCCATTTTAATGTTATCCCCTAACCTTCTCCACATAGGAGAGGATTCCCTGGATGGCTGGCAAGAGGAATTGGGCATTTGAAACTCATAAACAACTTACTATATGTAGAAGGAGAGAAGGAGGGAGAGGGCTTGATACCGGGCCATTTGGATCATGAAAACAAATGTCATGAAAAAAATAGACACCTGTGTGACCTTTCTGCAAAACAAACCATTTTTGTTTTAAAATAGAGATGTCATTTTTAACACTGGAACAGCCTGTTCTTCTAAAGATCTGGCTCTTCAGCTAGGTGAAAAATCTCATCGTTAAAAAACCATAATGCATCCTTTCAAACCTCAGAGACCGGGAGTCTATGCATGGTGGCGTTTAGAGGAAAAATTAATGCAGAGGGCACATTCTCAGGCTAGAAATTCCCATTTAGTAAAAGCCAGTTGGCTACAGAAATTAGCATATATCTGAAGAGGGTGGAAATCTCAGGGGGAGAATTTTAAAGGAAGGATTAACACCAGTGAAAATATGGATGTACTTACCCCGTGGGTCTGACATTCTCTGATAGCCTCACATTGTTTTCATAAGCATTCATATCAGGATAAATTCAGTCTTATGCCCTGGAGGTAGCTCACTAGACTTACAGTAACATGCATTTATCTTAAAACCCTAGCCCAGTGAAAATTTGAGTTCTCACTGATTCATGGAAGAAAGCATGCTAGTTCATAGTGAGTTTGTTTTCTTTTTCCCCTCCACAAAGCTTTACTGAATCGAGCTGTATATAGCCAAAGTAACCTAGAATCCATTAAAATCATATCTTTATGCCCTAAAGAGCTAGTAACAACCAACTGAGAAAAACAGATCATTCTGTAACTAACTAATTATGATCTTAAAAGCACACAGTGCTTAAAATGAAAAACTGGACTTCGAAGGCTACATTTATGAGAAGGAAAAAAAAAAAAAGAAAACACAGGCTACTCCAATTCAGTGAAACATTTACCAAGTCATACAATGCGCAAAGCAGTGGAAATAGGTAACGAGAGGGATTTTAAAAATGAACAAGGTATATTATACTCTAGAAACGGAGAACATTCCACAAGCTTTCAGGCAATCAGACGTTAACTCTCAACATACATTCAGGAAGGAGGAAATCCTTTATCAGGTTGTTAAATTCATTAATGTAATGAAGGTGTTCTGAAAACCTCCAAGCAAGCTGAGGGGAGCTTTCAAGGTCCCATTTTAAACAAGCTGCAAAATGATTCCCCTCCCCCAATTCCAGCATATGAGACAATCAGAAGGCTCATAGTTACCTGGAAATGAGAGTCAAAGCATAGCAGCATTTTTGTTTTGTGTGCATGTATGTGTGTATATGTGTGTTCTGGTTTTTGTTGTTGTTTTTGGGGGGCAGGGCGAGTATGTGTGTTTTGAACTCTAGGGTATCTGGACACACTGGATACTCCAGAAAGTAATATGGGATGACTTTGCCCCCAAGAACTCACACAATTTGGATTTCCTGGAAGCCAAGGATGAAACAAGCTTTAGTCCCCCTTAATTATAGCCTTAAAGGTAAAAGAGAAAATATCTATTTAGCCAATTACCTAAGCTCTCGTATTTTCCCGAGCCTTCCCTACTCACAGACCAACCAACAGGGCAGAAATATCTTAATATCTCCTGTTCCCTTTGACATCCTGCCTCGTTCTCCCTGTAGCATCTACACCTCCTGTGAACTCCCAGACAGACTGGGAAAGCGCCTGTCGTTCTTCTCTCTGCCTAAAATAGCCATCAGAGCAGAGGCAGCCAGACACGGCAGCTTAACTTGGCTGTGCTGAATTTTTCAGCACCACCAAGTACCCATCAGCATGGCCCCTTGAGCATAAATAATTTACACAGAAAATAAAAACATCTGGAGGGTTTAAACAAATATTTCTAAAATTTAATATGTGATTGAGTTAGCAATGGATGCCTGATAACATAGCTGTTAACTGCTTCTTTACCAGGCTGTTACTTTCCAATGCTGTGGTTAAGGAGGGGTCACGTATGGAAGTTATGTCAAGAAACTCAAAACTCAGCACCAAATACACATCACCGTCTGGAAACCAGACCATCTTATAGATGTGACTATTTTCTCCTACAGTCTTTTTAAAAAGCGCCTCTAATTTATAAAATTATTTTAGAAGACTCTCTATGCTTCCAGAGCAAAAAAGCAACTGTAATTAAATTATATTCATGAGAAACAAGAGCATCGAGAACACTGCATTAAAGAAAAAAGGCTTTTTCTAATACAGAGAGTTCGGATACAGGTATTGCTCCCTCTCTCCTGTAACTCAGGGTTTTTCAGCCGCGGCATGACTGACATTTTGGGCTGGATAATTCTTTCTTGTGGGGGGTGATGCTTAGCAGCATCCCTGGGCTCTACCACTTGCTGCCAGGAGCCAATGTCTCCAGAGTGGCCTGGGTTGAGAGCCACTGCTGTAAGGGACTTCTTAAAGCTAACCATGCATCTGGTATAGGAATACCGTCCTAAGGAATACCTTAGGCGTCCCAGCACACACAGTGTCAACTCCATTCACGACTTTTTTTTTTTTTTTTAAAGATTTATTTATTTACTTGATCCATTTAAACCCCCCCTTCCCCATTTGCTGTTTTGTGTCCATTCGCTGGGCAAGTCTCTGTGTCTGTTTCATCTCTTCTCATCCTCCTCCTCCAGTCTTCACCAGGATTCGATCCTGGAGACCTCCGATGTAGGAGAGAGGTGTTCTGCCATCTGCGCCACCTCGGCTCCTGGTTTTCGGAGCTTTCGGAGCATCTCGTCTTGTCTCTCTCGTTTTACGTCATCATCTTGCTGCATGGCTCCCGGGGCCTGGCGGCTCACCAGCACACAGAGCCTGGCAGCCCATGTGCCTTCTATATATTTTTTTTTATTTTACCGGGAGGTCCCAGGTATCGAACCCAGGTCCCTCCATATGGCAGACGGACGCCCAACCATTTGAGCCACATCCACCCCCGATTCACGACTTTTTCTAGCCCATGAAACATTTTATCTCATTCTCATACAGGTTCCTTCCAGAGAGACTAACAAACCTGACCAATTGTTTTTCAGGTCCAGGAGGAACCTCAAAGCGAGTCTTCAAAACAAAAGTTAAGGTACCAAACTAACCCTTAGCACTTGGAATTTCCCCTTTTGCCCTGTGGTGTGTTAACGCCACTGACTGCCATGATCATCCTCCGAGGGTGATGGCAGAGCAATGAGTACAAGCCAAGACACCCAACTTTGTGACCTCATGCAAACCCTTTAACCTCCCTGGACCTCGGGACTCAGAAGACAAAATGAAGTTGAACCAGATGATCTCAGAGGATGTTTCAATTTCTCCGATCTGCAATTTCAGCAAACTGAAAGGGCACAGCTATTTTTTGCACGTAAAAAGGGGGGACATAAAATAAAAACACAGCTCTTCTATATGAATGTTGTTGTGAGTCACAGTCATTTTTAGCCATTCCCACAAAACGACGTACCAGAAAGATGAGCTAGGTTTGAGTCCTGGCAATGCCAATAACTCTGTGGGTGGCCTCAGCCATCTCCCTGAGCAGCCATGCCTTCATCTATAGAATAGGGAGGCAGGAGGATGTTAGCCAAAATAATAAGTACGTTTTTTTCCCCAGCTCTCTCAGCCTGGAATCCACATATGTCCACGGTCTGTGTTATGAATTAGAACACTTTCATAGAAATTCTTCCAGGTTCTGGATCCAGCACAAGAAGTTGCCTGCAAGGCTGTCTTAATACATTCATCGACTTCTGTGCTGTCCAAATTGGAAGCCACTAGACACGCGTGGCCACCGAGCACATGAAATGTGGCCAGTCTGAATTGAGATGTATGCTATATGTCTATAAAAAAATGTACACTGAATTTCAAAGACTTAATGTGAAAAAGGAATGCAAAATAATCTCATAATTTTTATATATTGATCACATGTTGAAATGATATTTGGGGTATTTTGGGTTATATAAAATATAATATTAAAATAAATTTTACCTT
>JAQZBX010109948.1:0-10418 GCA_029593785.1 Cabassous unicinctus
TTGTGCCTCTTTTTTGGTCGTAGGAGGGGCCAGGTGCAGCAGCTTATCCTTTACTTTAGAAGGGGTATCTTGACAGGCCCCATACCACTGGACACCTAGAAATTTCACTGAGGTAGAAGGACCCTGTATTTTCATTGGATTTATTTCCCAACCTCTCTCACGCAAATGCCTTACCAATAAATCTAGAGTCTTTGCTACTTCTTGCTCAGTAGGTCCTATCAACATGATATCATCCATATAATGGACCACTGTGATGTCTCGTGGGAGATAGAGATGATCAAGTTCTCTGCGGACAATATTATGACATAGGGCTGGAGAGTTGATATACCCCTGAGGCAGGACAGTGAAGGTAAACTGCTGGCCTTGCCAGCTGAAAGCAAACTGTTTCTGGTGGTCCTTACTAATGGCAATTAAGAAAAAAGCATTTGCCAGATCAACAGCTGCATACCAGGTACCAGGGGAACTGTTGATTTGCTCAAGCAATGATACCACATTTGAGAGAGCAGCTGCAATTGGAGTCACCACCTGGTTAAGTTTATGATAATCTACTGTCATCCTCCAAGATCCATCTGTTTTCTGCACAGGCCAAATAGGAGAGTTGAATGGGGATATGGTGGGAATCACCACCCATGCATTCTTCAAATCCTTGATGGTGGCACTAATCTCTGCATTCCCTCCAGGAATCTGGTATTGCCTTTGATTTACTATTTTGCTAGGTAGGGGCAGTTCTAGTGGCTTCCACTTGGCCTTTCTAACCATAATAGCCCTCACTCCACAAGTCAGGGATCCAATGTGGGGATTCTGCCAGTTACTGAGTATGTGTATTCCAATTATGCATTCTGAAACTGGGGAAATAACCACAGAATGGGTCCGGGGACCCACTGCACCCACTGTGAGATGGACCTGAGTTAAAACTCCATCAATCACCTGACCTCCATAAGCCCCTACTCTGACTGGTGGACCGCAGTGACCTTTTGGGTCTCCAGTGACGTTTTGGGTCTCCTGGAATTAATGTGACTTCTGAACCAGTGTCTAATAATCCCCGAAATGTCTGATCATTTCCTTTTCCCCAATGCACAGTTACTCTGGCAAAAGGTGGTAAGTCTCCCTGGGGAAAGGTGGGAGGAAGATAAACAGTATAAATTTTTGGTAATTTAACAGGATCCTTCCCCAAGGGGACCTGGCCTTCTCCTCATTCAAAGGGCTCTAGGTCTGTAAACTGTCTCAAGTCTGGGAATTGATGAAGGGGCCGTGATTCTCTGCGTCTGTAATTTGAGTTAGAGTTTTGTTCACTCAACCTAGAACTCTTCTGCTTATACAGATCCAGAAGAAATTTAGTAGACTGCCCATGTATTTCACTTCTAGGTACTCCATGATCTATTAGCCAACGCCATAACTCCATGCGACTCAGACTATTCTGAGTGCTGCTTTGAATCTGCCTTTCATAGTGGTAGCCACGCCCACCTTGCCTTTGGCGATTAACTGCCGATACTTGACTTTTACCAAACCGAGATCTGATCATCCCCATAATGTTTAAGGATTCTAATTCCATTACAGCTCTCCCTACAGTAATATCTGGACTACAGAGAAGAGCAACCACAGAGCTCTTCAGAGAAGATGGGGTTAGTCTTACAAATTTATTCCTCACAGTCCAGGTTAAAGGTGTGTCCTCTGGACATTCCTGGGGTGGGTGGGCAGGTCTCAAATGGTAAATCCATTCTAGCATTCCAATCTCTGAGTTGTTGAATCCCCTCATCTACTGTATACCAGGGCAAATCAGGCATCTCAACCTCAGACATGCTAGGCCATCTTTTGGTCCATGTTTCAGTCAGCCACCCAAACAAACTCTTAAAGCTCTTTCTAACCCCTCGAGCTACAGCGTTGAATCCAGAATTTCTGCATAGTGGGCCCATATCAATAAATTCAGCCTGATCCAACTTTATATTCCTTCCACCATTATCCCATACCCTTAGCATCCATTCCCACACATATTCTCCTGATTTCTGTCTATATAAGTTGGAAAACTCATGCAGTTCTTTCAGAGTATAGCATACTTCCTCATGGGTCACTTTGTATTTCACCTGTGGGAGCTTGTAGTGATTTTAGTCTAGTAATAGGTCTCAAAGACAAGAGGGGTGGTGGGAGTGGGTAAGGAGAAGGATTAGAAATGTCTTGCAAGCTACTGACCTGAGGGCATTCCTTTGCATTTTCTTCTGGTGAGACAGGATTAATCTCTTCAGGCAGGGGTTGGAAGGCAGATTCCTCAGGGCAGACTGGAGATTGGGCAGTGTATGCTGGAGTTTGGCTTGTACCTGCCTTAGGGCTGGGAGGAGGTCCAGACTCCCTGGGGCAGGCTGGAGGCTGGATGATACAAGGTTGACAAGGTGTGGTCTCCACAGGGCAGGCCATTGCAGGTTTATCTGGTAAAGTCTCAGCAGAATTTAGGGTTCCAATGTCCCCACCAATATTACCATCATCCCATATGTTTCCATCCCAATCCTTGGGGTTCCACTCCTTTCCAATCAATGCGTTCACTTTAATTGCAGAAACCCTATGGGGTTGAGATTTTAATTTACTCTGTAAGTCTACTACTCGTACAATGAGAGTCTGGGTTTGATTCTCAGATATCTCAAGTCTGTGACTACAGGAGACAAGATTTTCTTTCAGGGTACACATAGCAACTTTCACATCATTCATGTGGCATTTAAGTTTCAAATTTGAAGACTTTAGCTCATCTCTTTCTTTTATAACCATATCCAGAGTATCTAGGAGGAGCCAGCCAACATCATTTTATCTTTTGACTCCACAAAATTCTGTTAAGGTGTTGAAAACACTCCCACCCAGATCCTTGCTTCTTATAAGCGTGGAAGTAGGGGAATCCAGTGATGCTATTTTGCATATCTCTATTGCCAGCTCATGCCATGGACTGTTAGCAGCCTCTTCATTATTGGAAAGGGAGTCATTAGTACCCTTGTGTCCAATTGTAGTAGAGAGCCAGTTGCAAAACTCCCAGAACAACCTCAGACATCCCATGTTTAAGACTCTGTTCCTCAAGAACCACTCCCGGTACCAAGCTGTATTAGTCAGGGTTCTCTTGGGAAACAGAATCAACAGGAGATATTTGTCAATAATATGAGATTTTATGAGTCTCTCATGCAACTGTGAGGATGCACAAGTCCAGGTTCCGCAAGCAGGCTGCAAGCCAGGGGCTCTGGTGAAAGTCCAATGAAAGGTCCTTGATGAGTTTCTGAGAGAAGTTGGCTGTCCAAAGATGAGCTGGAAATTCTCTGAATGTTGAAATCACTTTCCCTTTTAAGGCATTCAACTGATTGGATAAATGCATCTTCCATTGCTGATGCAATCTCCCTGATTGATGCAGATGTAATCAGCCATCCATGCAGTAAACTCACTGGTGATCGAAGTCCATAAATGCTCTTGTATTACAATTAGCCCCGTCTTGCTGGACCAAACACCTGGACACAATTACCTGGCCGAGTTGACACATTAGCCTAATCATCACAAGCAGAGACCGGCGGGGAGGTGCCTGAGGGAAGACAATATGTAGGAGCAGCCAGGTGGGGAGGAGGCACCTGAGGTAGTCCAGGTGCATCATACCAGTGGCTGAACCAGGGAAGAGATGTGGGCATTAAGCTATTACCATGTGCCAGGCACTGTGCCAAAAGCTTTGTGGTACCTCATTTCATCTTCACAACAAGGTCATAGTAGACTATTTATAAATAGGTATTTATGTCCCCTTCATAGATGAGGAAAGTAACAGATTAAATCATTTGTTCTAGGTCTCTTACTAGCAAACAGTTGAGTTTGGACTCCAAGTCTGAGTTATTTTATTCATTTAATTTTTTTGGCTTTTATAAAGGGTATTTATTTAGGGTAAAAGCTTACAGTTACAAGGCCCTAAAGAGTACAACTCAAGGCTGCTTTCTCACCAAAGTCTGTTGCCACGTGTTGAAGCAAGGTGCCCGGCGATCTCTGCCTGGTCTGTCCTTCCTTCTTCCTCTTAAGGCTCCATGGGTCCAGCTTCTTCTATGCTGTAGGCTGGCATAGGGCTCATCTCTCTTCCTGGGGCTTTAGCTGTTTAAGCCTTCTCCTTTCTGTCACATGACAGGACTGAAATGACCAAGTTCTCTGAGTTATTTTAAATCACTGTTTAGAATCTCAGAAAAAATTTTTGGGATTTAGGAGCTGATGAGGTGTTTTGGGAAAAGTGATGTGAAGATTTTGAACCAAATACCCTGGGAGAAGCTTCATTTTATCACTAGAACTTGGAGAGTGAGGAGGTGGACTGGATTTAATGGGGGAAGGGGCTGGGGGTGAAAAGTAGATGGAAATGCAAAATCCAAGTCTAATTCAGGCTGTACTCAGCAAATACATGGAAAGACATTTTAGCTCAATTCAATGGATTGCCTCTCCTAATCACAGGTAATTTCAGAGTGAAGAGCTTTCCTGGAGAGATGGACAGTAATTTTGTGTGCAACTGAGCCTGTTGAGGAGTGGCTTCACAGAGCCAGCTCAATCCATTTGCCTTTCACTCACACACAGATCAGACTTTTGCCTTCAGGAGGATGATTGGTATAAAATAAACCTAGGTACTTATTTGCTTTGTTGTATACTTGAGTAGTTTCTGCCTCTTTTAATCAGAGAACTCAAGGCAAATATAAACCTTTTCCAGGAGTTATGGAACCCCCCCAAACGCTTCCCAGACAAGCCTCAGAATACTATGATTAGACATTATACTTAATATTATGCCATTGTTTCCTGGGATTTGTTGATATTAAGAGTTTACGTCAGGAGAGAAACATCTTTAGTCCTAGGAAAGTAGGTCTAATGTGTTAAACGTCCACGACCCTGTTGCTCCCCAGCTTATGGAAATATGGGAATTGGGGTTGGTCGTTTGGGAATCTCTCCAGGAATGTCCCATTTTTTTTTCCTTCTGGCTCATTCTTCCTCTACAAATATTCTCAACATCCATGAGGTCTTTCCATTTAACTAACAGATGCTAGCTCTAAGGTTTCACCATATTCCCAGGTCCAGGAATAACAACCATCACAATAACATCAAACAAACCAAAACCAAAACCAACCAACAATAAACGAGTCATTATAGGAAAAACTATCTGATTGTGGAACTAACTTCATGTTTTTCTTTGAAAATAAAAGCTTTAACTTCTCTCTACATAGCTAAAGCATACTTTGTTGTTGTTGTTAATTTATAATTGGTCACATAATTCACATGGTATATTGGCTGCTAAATAGACAAGAAAGGCTTATTCTCTGACATTTCACTTCCTAACTGAGTGTGTCACATTAAGATGGTAGGAGTGTTATATTAGGACAGCAAAGTGACCTGGTTATAGGCAAAGGCTTTCATGCTATGCATTAAATAGGTTTCTCCATATAACTTCAGGTTTGTCAAAGGGTACGGCTGTGACAATGTTGTGTGTAACTACACAAAGCTGTAGGGCTGCCTTAATTGGAAGTTGGGGTGACTTATAAATTGCTGTGGGAATCTCACTGCTGGAGCCCCTGTTCTTTAACCTCTTGCAGTTTGTCTTGGTTTCCCAAAGGCTGCCAATGCAAAATTACCGGAAACGGATTGGCTTTTAAAACGGGGATTTATTAGGGTAAAAACTTACGGTCCCAAGGCTGTGAAAATGTCCAAATTAAGACTTCTTCAGAGATGTTGTTTCACCAAAGGCGATCCTGGAGTTCTGGCATGTGGCAAGGCAAAATAGCAGCTCTCCATCTGGGTCTCTGCCTTCTCCTCCAGGCTGCTTTCTCCTCAAGCTCGGTTGTGGGTGATCAAGCACATGGCATGGCTCATCTCTTCAGATCTGAGCTGCTCCGTGGGCCTAGTCTCTCAGGGACCTCTTTCTGTGCCTCTGTAATCTGCTGATTCCAGTCTCCACCCTCTCTCAGCCTCTCAGGGTTTCTCTTGTCCTCTCTATCAGCTGTAGATGATCCTGGAGTCCTCTTTCTCATGGCAGGGTAAAAATGGCAGCTGTCTGTCTCTATGTGTTTCTGCTTTCAGTTCTCAGTTTATATAAGACCCCAGCAAGAGGGTGGAAACCCAACCTAGGTCATGCTTCACTGATGCAGTCCAATCAAAAGGACCCACACCCTCTGGAAAGAATTAGTTCTAAGAACATGACCTCCTGGGATTCACAAAAGAACCTCACACAATTCATAAACCACATCAGTGTTGCTGTTGGCTCAGACATCTCAGCATCCCTTTCAGCTGGAAGTTTTCTGCCGTTCTCTCTCTTTTTTTTGTCCCAATAAGCCTCAACCTCACCCCAGCTCTCAGATGATAACAGTCCTAACATGCTAGTGTATGAATGAGAAAGCAATTTCTAATTTAAAGGTCTGGTGTCAGCCCGTAGCAGGCCAATGATGATAATTTCAGTAGCATCTGTTACAAATAAAGATGTGTCCTAAAGGTCTAGTGCCTTGTCAAATGTGTGTGCCTACCCTCACTCAGTAGTTTGTCCCCTGCTCCAGGAGCAATGTGACCGTGATGCTCTGGAGAACTGTGGTTGTCCGGAGAACTGGCCCAGATAACCACACCTGTACAAGGGTCTCATCTGTAAATCACTGGTGGTGGTTATTGGAAAAAGTGCCTTGTTGACCCATTGGCCATTGAGAAGATATTCCACATCCACATTTTGTCCACACTTGTTTGTATCCATTTCCCTGACCTTCACATCCTTGACTTTTTATATGCCTCCAAGAATCTACCCAGAGGATTGGGTCCTACTGCCTTGTGGTGGGCACCTGGGGCATTCTCATCCACTGGGGACGGGATGACTCTTACCAGTTGGGACTTTGTGAACCTTCTTATTAAGGGAAGGTTCTACTAGCAAAGGAAAGATAAGCAATCTGAGTTTCTGAAAATGACTGAACTCTGGGAAACTACATACACTTCTATTTCTGGGACCCCAGCAAGAGTTAGAGAAATATATTCCAGAATGTAAGAAAACAGTTATTAGAGTAAAGGGATGTCATTAAATTGTAAAGGCTGACTGGTTCAGGGCATTTAACATGGAAATTAGCACCTTCCTTTCCTTTTAGAAGTAGACACTGATTCTCCCATTCTGGGTACATGAGAGACAGCTCCTTCCAGCCCCTTCACTGTTCAAAGTCAGCAGTGATGATGGGCTGAGGGGAAGGGTATATGTCAATTGCAGGTCGGGGCTGTAAAAAGCCCAGGGTGGATTCTTGAGCCTCTCTTCCCTTACTTGGCAGCCAAGAGGGCCACATCCAGCCTTTACAAGTGAAAGATGAAAATGGGAGTCTGGAACAGTACCCAGGGAGACAGGTGGCCTTTAGGGGTACTGCAGTATTTATAAAAAAAGGCTGTACAATGGGCAGGTGAGGGGGCCCTCAGCTGGCTTTCCTTCCTAGATGAGGCTCCTACATTTGTGGGTGCTACCAGAAGAGGATACTGGCATCTTATTTCTCATTTGGATGTCCTCCAACTGCTAGGCTAGTTCTCCTGCTTTTTTGCTACTGAACCTTGGGAAAGTGCATGATGAGAGATGGGTTGCAGTTTGACTTAGCAGAAAGAGGGAAAGAATCTTCCCTAGGGTCAGGAAGTTGGCACCACCGAGGTGAGTGAGACTGGAAGATGCAAGTTTGCTGGAGGTCAAATTTGTGTTGGAAAATAAGGTAGGCACATCTGAGACTTTTTGCATGATGCCACCAGGTGGGGCCAGCTGAAAGACACTGCAAAGGATCTTGCAAAGGATCACTATTACATAGGGGAGCTGTTTGGGATTCAATGTCAGTGGGTGTTGTTGTGGCCTCTACCCCTTCTCACCTGTTCTGCATGCAACCAACTTGTTTCTGACTATTGTAATCAATAGAACACAGCAGCAGTCTCACCTTCACCACATTCTTGCTTATATAATGGATTAGTAGTAATATAACCATCTCAGCAAACTCAACATGAGCATAGAATCATGCAGGGAAACATCATTTTTCGTCTTCCTTCTCTTTCTAACAACAAAGGGACAAGCAGTTTGTCATGGCTAAGTTTATATGTCAACTTGGTTAGGCAATAGTGCACAGTGGTTTGGTCAAATACTAGTTTAAATGTGACTGTGAAGGTATTTTGTAGATGGGATTAACATCTATAATCGGTGAACTTTAAGTAAAGGAGATTGCTCTTGATAATATGGGTGGGCCTCGTCCAGTGAGATGAAGGTCTTAAGAACAAAACATTGAGGTTTCCCAGAGTAGAAGAAATTCTGCTTCAATATTGCAACATCAAATCTTGCCTGACACAAGGATAGACATACTGAACAATGGAATTGAATTGAGAGTTCTGATATAGATTCTTGCATATATGGTCAACTGATATTTGACAAGGCCACCAAGCCCACTCAACTGGGACAGAATGGCATCTTTAACAAATAGTGCTTGGAGAACTGGATATCTATATCCAAAAGAATAAGAGAGGATCACTATCTCATGTCCTATACAAAAATTAACTCAAGATGGATCAAAGATATGAATGTAAGAGCCAAAACCATAAAGCTCCTGGAAGATAATGTAGGAAAGTATCTACGAGATCTTGTAGTAGGAAATGATTTCATAAATTTTATACCAAAAAGTGTGAGCAATGAAAGAAAAAATAGATAAATGGGAACTTCTCAAAATTAAAAACTTGCACGTCAAAGGAGTTGGTCAAGAAAGTGAAAAGGCAGTTTACTCAATGGGAGAAAATATTTGTTAACCATTTATACAATAAGGGCCTAATACCCAGCATATATAAAGAAATCCTACATCTCAAAAATAAAAAGATAAAAAACAACCCATTTTAAAATGGGCAAGAGATTTGAATAGACACTTTTCCAAAGAAGAAATACAAATGGCTAAAAAGCACATGAAAAGATGCTCAAAATCACTAGCTATTAGGGAAATGCAAATCAAAACTACAACGAGATAGCATCTTACACCTATTAGACTGGCAGCTATTAAAAAAAAATCAGAAAACTACAGTGTTGTAGAGGATGTGGAAGAGAGGGAACACTCCTCCACTGCTGGTGGGAAATGTAGAATGGTGCAGCCATTGTGGAGGAGACTTTGGTGGTTCCTCAAGAAGCCAACTATAGAACTGCCATATGATCCACGAATCTCACTGCTGCATATACATCCAGAAGAATTGAAAGCTGGGACGCGAACAAATATATGCACACAATTGTTCATAGCAACATTATTCACTATTGCCAAAAGTTGGAAGCAACCCAAGTGTCCATCAACAAATGAATGGATAAGCAAATTGTGGTGTATACATACAATGGAATATTACTCAGCTGTAAGAAGGAATGCAGTATTAACACACGGGACAGCATGGATGAAACTTGTAGACCTTATGTTGAGTGAAGTAAGCCCGTCACTGAAGGACAAATATTACATGACCTCACTGATGTGACTTAAGCAAACTGAGCAGACTCACAGAGCTAGAGTCTGGAAGACAGGCTATCAGGAGACAGAAAGGGAGTAGAGAGTGGTGAGCTGAAGCTCAATATGGACAAAACCTACGATAAGGTGTGGGGGGGTGGGGCAGTGGATGGGGGTGGTATTGGTACAGAGATGTGAGGGTGGTCAACGATGCTGGAATGTGAGGGGTGGTAGAGAGGAGTGTTGAGTTGGACTATCCATGGAATTGGGAAGCGGGCTGAAGGAAGAAACAGGTGAACTCTGGGGATTTGTAGGTCTGTGGTTAAAAATACAATGGTGGGAATTTTCTTTTGGCAAATATGGTGAAGGGTGTTGGGGGTGGGGGATACGTAGGATAGGGTGCACCTGGAGCATCCTCCTATGGAATATGAAAGTGTTCATCTTGTCATAGTATATTATCTCAGTGAGTGGAGACCCAGACAATAAACAAGAAAATATTAAACTCCGATTTGGGGAAGTCCTGCTATGTTTTCAATTAGAGGGGCAAGAATCTCTCGAGAACATAAGCAGTGCCTAATAAAAGGTAACAGACCAAAATGTCGAGGCTTCAATATTAGCGCATGTAACTGTGAACCTTATTCTTCAATTGAAGCTTAGTGGTTACCATATGTTCTGAGGGGAGGGAGAGGGAAGAATAGACTAGATAGAACATAGGGCAATTTTGGGCCATTGGAACTGTTCTGCATGATCTTGCAATGACGGATACAGGCCATTATAAATTTCGTCAAAACCTATAAAAAATGTATGGTGCAAAATGTAGACTATAATGTAAACCATTGACATTGGTTAGTAGCAATGTTTCAACATTTGTTCATCAACTATAACAAATGTACCATACTGGGGAAGATGTGAGAAGGGGAGGGGGTAGGCATAGGGGAATACCCTATATTTTCTATGTGACGTTTCTGTAACCTAAAGCTTCTTTGAAAATAAAGC